>JAVSBS010009037.1:20305-44632 GCA_033124195.1 Coracias cyanogaster | reverse complement strand
TTCTCTTGATGCAGCCCAGGATGTGATTGGCCTTCTGGGCTGCCTTTGCACACTGGTGGCTCATATCCAGTTTTTCACCCACCAGCAGTCCCAGGGACTTTCCACAGGGCTGCTCTCCAGTATGTCCTCTCCCAGCCTATACTGATAATGCTGGATGCCCCGGCCCAGGTGCAGGACTCTGCACTTGGCCTTGTTAAACCTCATGAGGTTCACCTGGGCCCACCTTTCCAGCCTGGCCAGGTCCATCTGGGTGGCATTCCATCCGTCTGGCATATCAACTGCACCACCCAGCTCGGTATCATCTGCAAACTTGCTGAGGGTGCACTCAGCGCCACTGTCAATATCATTAATTAAGGTATTAAACAACACTGGTCCCAGTATGGTCCCCTAAGAAACACCACTTGTCACCTTTTTCCATCTGGACATGGAGCCATTGACCGCTACTGCTGTACTTAAGATATTCTCCCCTGAAACAATGCTCAACACTACTCTCTTCAAACACTTGGGAAAACAGCTCTACAGCAATCTGCAAGCACAGTATTAGCTGTGGCAATAAACCTCACTGCCTTTGAGATTTACTCCTTGGTACAGCTCCAACAGGCATGTCTTATCACAGGCAAGGATGGCAGTGGCATAGAGAAATACCAGGAAGTCTAAAACAAAGCTGTTTACAGCCCTTGACCAACCTTGGTTACATAAAGACAGAAGATAAAGAACTAATGCTTGGGGAGGGGAGATTCTTGACAATCCAGGAATAGCAGCAGTTTAATTTCTCCACACCACAGCTCTGCACAAAAAAAAAGCAGTATTGCTGAGCATGTATGCTTCACCCAGGAACCTAAGTATTTTCAGATGACAAAGGAAACATTTCCTCCTATTAAAGCCAGAGCTGTCTCCTTCCCATTTTATCTGCATGTCAAGTTCATTAACAAGGAGAGACTATACAAGACTAAAACACAGTATCCATCTGCTCATAGTTATGGCTTAATTTAGTCATTTTTACTCATTTGTGCTACATAGCACAAGAGTTATGTTGCACTATAGACAGCACAAGAATGGTTTGATCATACTGTGCTTGTTTATTTCTACAAAACCAACAATGCTCTAGATGAAGATGGCCCGCAAGACCTTTCTTCAGAGACGGCAATGCAGAAAGTTAACAATATTTCCGGCCACACATTGATGAGACCAACCCACCAGAAAGCAAGTTTTTTACCTCTCCCATAGAGGATAAAGATGGGGCAAGGAATAAGAACAGGGGGGGCAGAAAGAGTGTTCCATTCACAGCTTCTGTAAGTTAAGCACGCTGTGACCGTCACTCTGGGCTCTGCACCACTGAGAACACCCGACATGGCACCCTATCATGTCCCCCTTGAGGGTACCTATACAGCCTCTCATTTTGGGTCACATGCCTTAAGCTGTCTCCATACCAAAAGTCCTCCAGTTTCCCACCTCAGCACCCAGGTTTCCCCTTGCAAGGATGGGCTCCACATGCTTCTATTCTCATTTTCATCCACGCATTCAGACCCTGCACCAGTCACTGGTTATTCTGGTGCCTGTCACTCCTTCGAGATTTATTTCTATTTAATTTCAGGTGGCACTTTCCTGCCTGTATACCAAGTAGCTCCTCACTCTGTCTCTCCTCTGTGACACCTTCCCTCCCCAGAAAACTTTGTTCTTGCAAGGTTTATGCTACCCTACATCACCACTAGCAACCTTTAGTCTCCCAGGACCTCCAGCTTCAACCCCACTCCACTTCCCAACACCTCTTTCCTTGCCTTCCTTTGTCCCACTCATCTGGCCTGACTGCTTCCACTTTTACATCTTTTCCTCCGCAGTACACCATCTGACACCTTTTCTCCTTCCCCACAACTCTCCCAGACAGATTTATTTCTCTTAATATTGCATGCTGGAGAATCTCCTGCAGAGCAATTTAAGCTGCTATTAATAATCAGAGAGTAAAGGTCAGCTTAAAAAAAAAAAAAACACCTTTCACCTTCATAAAATTGCTTCACACACAGTTCAAGGCTTCCCAACCAAGGAATTCTCTCTGTTATTCTAGCTTTCACTAGCTCAGCTGAACTGTGCTCCTTGATGCCCAGAATGTTGCTCTTGACTTGTTAGATTTGGTGTTCCAAAAATTATGTGACGAATAAAATTCACACTTGGACTGCTACAAGCCTCCAAAAATCAGGATTCAGATGGAAATTTCATGTGGCTGTTCTATTAATGTCAAGACACATGCAACACCAGCACTAGTACACCACACCTCAAGAAGAGGTCCCCTTAAAAGGGTAAGTTACTGTAACAGGGGTCTCATTTTTACACTAAAGCTAAGAAATATGTTTACAACAAAAGACTGATCTATTAATGGTTATTTGCATTAAAAATTTCAGCGTCAAACACGCAGTAGTTACAAGTTTTGACTACTTTATTACAGTCTCACTGAACATACAATGCAGAGGCTACAAACCACTCTTGCACCAAAGTGAAAGCAACCTGCTTTCTTAGGGCAGAAAAGCAACATTCTTGTTTCTTTTAATATAAGAACATTTTCATACCTTCCCACAGTGCTTAATTTTTGCTGCACTTCACACCAAAGCCCATCCGACTTCATAAAAACCGCTCACAGGAAGTCACAGTAAACTCAGAAATACCATATGGTCACTGAACAAGAAAATAGCTATGGTTACCAAAGCAAATTAATGCCATTGATCACCTTAAAGGTAGATAGTTGTAGGGTTTCTAATTATCTGAGGTGCTTATTATGTATTTCAAAGTTTGAAAGTAATTCTATACGTCTATCAAAGCTAATAAATCAATCATCTCTGTTAAAGGCTTGGAGGAAAAAAGTAAAGCTTACTGCTCAAACCTACGGTCAACATATGAGAAACATTACTATGAAAGCCTTTCAAAAAGCCTCCTCATGGGAAAGGGCAACATTATGAGAACTAAGTGTTTTCACATGTTCTTTTCACCTTTGTTCTTTTACAGTCTTATTTTTCACCTCTTCTACGGCAAGATTTTTTTGGAGGCTACTAATCTCAATTCCATCTCTTTCTTCTCAAGCTCCCTTGGGATCCTTCTCCCCCATCAATGTCTTTTGTTCCTGCTACAGTAATTCTCTGATCAGTCAAAAATAGCTTCACATGGAGTTCTCCAGCAGAGTCGGGATTCTGCAATGGTAGCAGATTTGGAAAGAAGGAGTGAGAAAAAAAACTCATTTGAAGGGAAAACCCCTACTTTCTCAGCACTGTTGTAAGCCTGTCGCTAAAAAAATAGCAAACACTTCATCCTGAGTCATGCCGCTCACGTAGTACTGAGCAAGAGAAAGCAATCAAACTGAAGCAAAGGTTCTGCTCTGTCTACAGGGAAGCCCAGCCACCAAAACTGCTCTCTCCCAGGTTCCATGAAGGCAAAGTCACCACTGCTGCCTTATTTATCACATTATACAACCTGCAAACAAACTTAACTCCACTACAATGAGTTCAAAAGCAGGTTAAAAAAAAAAAAACCACAACAGAAAATTCAATCCTTGTGTTTTATTCCCTACATATAAGGCAATGTCTCCTAAAAGAGGGAAAACCCCTAAAACAAACCCTCCTGAGTTATGCTAAAGTCTCAAATCCTAATGCAGTCTTCCATTTTTTGCACATCTGCAGCATCAGGCCCCAGTTTCAACACATATGAGCTTTTAACTGACATACACATTTAAGCTTCTATTCTCAAAATAACTGTGTCCTCAAACTAGGCTCTTATATTACTACAGGATATTACTCACTTTGCTGTAAAGGAGGAAATAAATCTTTCTGCAGAATTTTATTTTCCTATTTAATGACTTCCAAAATATCCTCTACTACAACCATAGTGTAGTTCAACCATTCTACTCCTAAATAGAATTCTAGTGTCAAAGGCTGTTGTGTTTTGTTATTTTAAGCTTAATATTTAAAGAAAATTACTTTTTAAAAGCCCCTGTATGTTTGTTTGCCTCTAATTTGTATCTCGGCTCACTTGAACATTCAGCAATCAGCATGGCAGCTGATCCCAGGACTAGCTGCAGTTTCTGGGAGCTACTGAAAAACTAAAGCACAAGTTCTATTTATTTTACATTCTGAGTAAAATGTAAATATATGTAAAATAATGAAGGAATGTTATAAACATTGTAACATAATAACGCTTATAAACATTCACAGTATTTGTTGAAGTCAACAATTTAGTGATTACAAACTTGAAGTATTTGCCACAAGAGTCTAAATGCAGATCTTTTAAGTAGTTATATTTTCCTAATACATATTTCCCTACTCCAAAGATTGTTGTCCCCCCTTGGCTGTTTCACACTAGATCTCTTCCAGCTCCATCACTGCAGGCTGTTTGCTTCAGGCTCTCATCCCTTTTTTCCCAGTTAAGAAATCCCTTCTTCCTCCCAGTCCCCATCTGTTCCAACTGTTTTGTTGCAACTTTATTCCCCTGCAATTTCACTAGTCAACACTTTTAATGGTGAGTACATTTATAAGCCCACGGACAATTTGGATGCCTTATCCGAAGTGGTTGTTAGCCTTTTACAGGTTTGTCTAAGCCAGATACTCTGTAACAAACTCCTTGCAATTCTGACCAAACAGCTTTTGTTCACTTAAAAGCCCACATGTGTTATAGACACACTTGGAGGAACTACAGCTCTTCATCCCTTTCCCGAAAAAAGCAGGCTGTCATCTGCTGACACACAACGTGAGCCACCAGCCAATCTGCAAAACTGTATTTTTCAATATTATCTAGAGGCTGAGAAAACAGAGCATCCTATTGCCTTCCTCACAGACGCATTTTCAATTAAGCTCCTAACACCGTCTCCCTCTCTACTAAGAGAAAGATGGGCAGAAGCCACCAGGTGAGCTGTCCTTCGCTCGGACGCTAACCCCTTCTGTAAGGGGGGTACAGTGACAGCTGGTTGCAATGGCCGCAGATGCCATCACTGCTGTCTTCTTACACTCAACCCAGAAACCGAAGAGGCTTGCACGCTACTCATAACCTACCTGTCTCTAGACAAACCTCTGCCTTAATAGTGTCTCCAGTACATCTCCTGTTTGCCACCACCATCGGAAGCAATGCTTAAGCGGTTTATCAGAACACCGGCTGCGCAGAGAGAAGCCTGGAGTTACCGTATCTTAATTTCCCAAGATGAAGGGTGCCCTGGGAGCACCCTTCAGAACCCCCTGCCGATAGACCTGCTGTTCTCACAGTCTTTGCTCCTATCATATGAACTAGGCACCTACAAGCAGCGTATCTCTGAACAAAGACCAGGAGCGCACGACCAGGCTCATCACATTTCATACCATAGTGAAAAGTTAGGTGCCTAAACACTTTAAAAAAGAAAAGAAAAGGCTCCGGCTCCCACTAAAACGCAAAAAAACCCCCGGGAGTTAATTTAAAAAACCAATTCATTTTTACATAATGTTTAGAATCAGGCTCAGAAGACACAAGGGCATGGCTGACTGCCCAGCGGCCGAGGGCAACCACGACCGCCCTGCGCACACCTCCGCGCCGGCGAGAGCGCTCCCTCCCCACGGGGGAGACGCCGGCACCCCGGGGACGGGTCCCAGGCCGCGCTGCCCCCAGGCCAGGGGGTCACTCCCCCGTTACAGCCGCCGGCGGAGCGCAGGGCCACCACCGCCGCTCCCGAGCCGCCGGCACAGGCCAGGGGGGCCGCCTCCTCAATGGAGACAGGGCGAGGGGCCCGCGGCGCGCCCGCCGGCTCCGAGGGGCTGGGCTGCAACCCCGCGCCCGCCCCGCGGCCCCCCGGGGCCGCTCCGCTGGGGGCCAAGGTGGACGCGGCCGAGGTGGACGAGCGCTTCCCCGCCTGCATCCGCGACGCCGTCTCGCAGGTGCTCAAGGGCTACGACTGGAGCCTGGTGCCGATGCCCGTCCGCGGTAACGGATCGCTCAAGGCCAAGCCGCACGTCAAGCGGCCCATGAACGCCTTCATGGTGTGGGCGCAGGCCGCCCGCAGGAAACTGGCCGACCAGTACCCGCATCTCCACAACGCCGAGCTCAGCAAGACCCTGGGCAAGCTCTGGCGGTGAGTTCTGGGCCGCACATCCCTCCCCTCCTACCCTGCGATGGGGCAGCGCTCCGCGCATCCCCTCGTCCTGAGCAGCGGGGTACCGCTCCGCGCATCCCCCCTCCGAAAGGCAGGGTACCGCTCCACTCCGCGCATCCCCCCTCCGAAAGGCAGGGTACCGCTCCACTCCGCGCATCCCCCTTCCAAAAGGCAGGGTACCGCTCCGCGCATCCCCCCTCCGAAAGGCAGGGTACCGCTCCCCTCCTTCCCCCCATCTGCGCACCGCTCCGCGCCTCCGCCTCGTCCCTCGCCGCCGGGCACCGCTCCGCGCATCCCCCCGCGGTGCCCCGGGCAGAGCCGCGCACAGACCGCCCTCGTGTGCGGGGCTGGGCCGGCGGGACCCCCGCGGGCTGCCCGGGGAGGCGATGGGGGCTTTGCCTCGGGGTGCGCGGCTGGATTCCACCTCCCACAGCTTTTTGCATTTAGGGTTTTTTTTATATGTTTTCGGCCGTCTCTGCCCGCGGGGGATTCTTGAAGCGTTTGGAACTAAAGTGCAAAAAATCCCCCGAGCTTTGCACGCAAAGGACACGCTGGTCCCTGCTCCCAAAAACCCCCCGTGCGCTGCCGGTGGGTCCTGCCCCGGCGCTGGGTCACGCGTGGATTTTCCCACCTTCAGCCCTGGGATGCGCAGCCTGGGCCCTTTCCTCTCCTGGCCGGGATCTTCCGTGTCCCTGTCCCCAGGAGATGGAGACTTTTTAAAATTACTTCTTTTACAATGACTTTTTGAAAAAGTTTTTTCCTTGGCTGCTTTGCTTGTCGCTTAACAAGCTCTAAACCCAACGGAGCCAATTTTTAGCAGTTAGATTAACCTGGTTTTTAATTTCCCTTCCTATTTCCACGCTTGCATACTCCACCGACGCAAACTTTTTTGCTGGGCGGCATCCGAGCGCGCTCCGCTTCCCAAGGCTCTGCAACGAGCCCCGTTTTATTTGGTCCTCTTTGCCTCCACCAAACATGCATCTTTCCTGCCCGTTGGGGCCAGCGATGCTCCCGCTGCCCTTTGAGACTCCCCGAGAGTTTGCAAAGAGAAGTCTGGGCAGGGGAGAGTTTGGAAAGGAATAATCCTAATTCCATCGCTGTTGCCTTCGTGGTTTCTTTGTAAGCACAAAACAAAAAGCTGGAAATGGGCAGTGGCGGTGAGGGGGTAGGACAAACGTAGGAATGATATTTGGCAAAAGCATTTAAAATGGGGCAGGGGGATTTTGGTTTGCCCGGTTATCAATATCTGCAGTGGTCAGTGTCTTTTGCTCCTCTATAGTTAGTCTTTTAATATCTTTTTTGCCACATAATTTAGCTCTCTTTTGCCATGGCAAATTCGTTTTTGTAATTAACTTTCTGGTTGCTCAAATCGGTGTGTGGGAAGTGGGGATGTGAGGCTGAATACAGGCTGGGAACTTTTAAGGAAAAGACATTAATTTTTGGATTTTTTTTTTTTCTTTCCTCCTTCTTATTTAAAAATACAAAACCCCCCCCCAATCCCAAACCAGTTTGTTAAGCGAAAATGAGAAACGTCCCTTTGTGGAAGAAGCTGAGCGGCTCAGGGTCCAGCACAAAAAGGATCACCCGGATTATAAATACCAGCCACGGAGGAGGAAAAGCGTAAAAGCCGGGCAGAGTGACTCCGACTCCGGAGCCGAGCTCAGCCACCACGCTGGCACGCAGCTCTACAAGGCGGACAGCGGGCTGGGAGGCATGGCCGAGTCCCACCATCACGGCGATCACACAGGTAAAGGACCCCCCCAAAAAAAGAAATCTGCAGGTCTCAGGTGTGTTGGTTTGAGACATGAACCCGCTGGTGGGCACGGGCTCGTCTGTCCCTTGGATGGATATCGATGGGATTGGGACCATCCCAAAGCAGGAGTCATTGCGCTGTGGTTTTGTACCAGGTTGTGAACGTGGCCATGGTTTCCTTTAGTAAATCCTTATAGAGCCGACTGTGCCCTAGGAAATCCCCAAAGCGCAGGGATCCTGGTTTCCCAGCTGACCCAGGAGAAGTCATTGCGAGCTAATAAGGGTTAATAATCCCTTGGCCATGCAGAGGGTGTCTGGGGGAGCGGGTCCTGCTTCCCCAAGCTCCCCGCTTCTCGGCAGCGCTGCGAATTGGCACAAGGCGCGTGTTGACAGATTCCAGGAGGATTGCGAACGTCCTGCAGCTTCAGACGCGTCTGCACTCTTCCCCAGCCTGGCTGGGGATCCCGGCCCTGGCCCACTCTGCCGGGATGGCTCCTCTGCCTCCGGGAGAGCCGGGCTGGCTTCAGGCAGCCCTTGGGGAGCGGCTGAGAAGGTCCCTCTGAATCCACCCTGTGGCCCTGCTTCCCAGGCGAGGGTGATTTGGGCAGCCAGGGGTGTCCTGCCGTGTTTGAGTGATCCTGATGGACATAGTGTGCTCCCCAGCTTCTCCTCCCCACTGTGAACCATCACTTACGTGGGTGGTTTACCCCAGCCGAGGACATGGTCACTGGGAGACATCAGCCATCTTCAACATGGGGCCGTAGACTTAAATCCCCCTTCCCCTGTTGCAATAAGAGGAGGAAGAAACATGCATTTTTTTTTTTTAGCTATGCTTGAAGGAGTTGGGTGTTTTGTAGCTGCTCTCCTTAAAGCATTGCTGTCGCTTTGTCCCCAGGTCAGACCCACGGGCCACCCACCCCACCCACCACCCCCAAAACCGACCTCCACCACAGCAGCAAGCAGGAGCTGAAGCACGAGGGCCGCCGCCTCGTGGAGAGCGGCCGCCAGAACATCGACTTCAGCAACGTGGACATCTCGGAGCTGAGCAGCGAGGTCATCAACAACATGGAGACCTTCGACGTGCATGAGTTCGACCAGTACCTGCCGCTCAACGGCCACGCTGCCATGCCGGCTGACCACGGCCCCAACGCCGCCGCCGGCTCCTACGGCGCGTCCTACTCCCACTCAGCCACGGGCACCGGTGGGACCAACCAGGTCTGGACTCACAAAAGCCCGGCCTCGGCGTCGCCGTCGTCCGCCGACTCGAGCCAGCAAAGGCCGCACATCAAAACGGAGCAGCTGAGCCCCAGCCACTACAGCGACCAGTCCCACGGCTCCCCCGCGCACTCCGACTACGGCTCCTACAGCGCCCAGGCTTGTGCCACCACCGCCTCCACCGCCACGGCCGCCGCCTCCTTCTCCAGCTCCCAGTGCGACTACACGGACCTCCAGAGCTCCAACTACTACAACCCCTACCCCGGCTACCCCTCCAGCATTTACCAGTACCCCTACTTCCACTCCTCCCGCCGTCCCTACGCGACACCCATCCTCAACGGCTTGTCCATCCCGCCGGCCCACAGCCCCACCGCTAACTGGGACCAGCCGGTCTATACGACCCTGACGAGGCCTTAAAGGATGCGCGGAGCCCCCCGCGGGCTTCCCCGACATGTGCACTAATGAAGGAATGAAGACGAAGAGCGTGGAGTGCCGCCATAGTTTCCGAAGTGCCTCCTGAGCCACTGGGAACTCTGCTCGTTGCGACTGGATGTCCCCTTGCTTCGAAACTCTCCAAAAGGACAGAGCTCTATTTTTCTTTAAGTAATACAATTTAAAAAAAACAAAAAAAAATTCAAAAAGAATTACAAAAATTAAAAAAAAAAAATAAAAAATTCCTTTTGAAAGAAATGAAGGACGAAACCATTCGACTCCTCTGTGAGGACTGAACTGAACTTACTCGTCGTGGAAGTTGCAAGTGCAAAAGTGGAGCAGGGGGGTGGGAACGGGGGGGAAGAAGAAAAAAAAGCAAGCTGTTTGAGACTTTTAAGGGTCTATTGCAATGTGAGGAACGGACCAACCTTGAGGGCAAGAACTCACTCGGACCAACGCGGATGCATCCCAAAAACCCGGCTTATTCCGTGTAACTGTCTCGTGGGAACAAACAAGTCTGGTGGGACCAACCAATTAAACGTCTGAAGTGTTTGTTGTTTTATTTTTTTTTTTTAGTCAAGAGTTCTTCTAAGCAAGGTTTGGCTGTAATTAACATTTTTTGGTTTTTTGGAAGCTTCAAGTGTTGGGTTTTGTTTTGTTTTTAAATCTGTTAAATATGTATTTATGTTCTGTATTATTTTGTCTTTTAATTAATGAAGTAATTTT
The DNA here is from genome assembly GCA_033124195.1 of Coracias cyanogaster. Lineage (NCBI taxonomy): Eukaryota > Metazoa > Chordata > Aves > Coraciiformes > Coraciidae > Coracias > Coracias cyanogaster. The sequence goes on along the minus strand of JAVSBS010009037.1, from coordinate 34,416 downwards.
GTGAAGAAAAAAAAAGTAGAATTCTAAAAGATTTTAAAGACGGGGTGGGGAGGGAGCAGAAAAATAGTGGAGATGATACAATAAAATGGTGTTATGAGTCTATAGATTTTTTTTTTTGTTGTTGGCTTTTGGGTTTCTTTCGTTTGGAAGCGCTGCAGCAGCCGTGTTTGAGAGAGGGGCTCAAATATCTGCCACCAACGGGGAACTCCAACGGGAACGTGGGGTAACGAGGCGGGGAAAAGTTGCTCGATAAATTGGGAGACTAAAACTGTTGCAAAGAGGAGCAGGAGAGATTTCGGTCTCCCTGCTCTGGGGCGTTAAAATTGGGTTTAAGGCATTGCAGAGTCTTTGAACACTTTCTGAACCAGGACTACTTTATAGGGAGATGTAATTTAATTGAGGAATTATTGACTTCTGCTTTAATTTTGGCTTCTAGGGACCAGATATCATCCATCAAGCTGTGAAACTAAAAACCTTCTCCACTAAAAAAATTTTAGGTACTTAGGTTTTAGACTAATATTTCATTGATATATTTCTACTTCTTCCATTGTATGCTGAGCATATAATAACCATCTATTTTATGGTAACTTGTGCCTTTAAAAACTTTGTAAATCTAAAAACACATTTCAGAGGTTATCACCTTTTTACCTTTTCTACGTTTCCTACTCTTTTTTTCTAAAAATATTTTTTTGCATATTTCCTTTTGGGGACGTGGGGGTGGGGGAAAAAAAAATACAGAAAACTCATTTTTATGCAATCTATTTTTCTGTATAAAGTTTGAAAGACGTTGGCTGTTACTTATCTGTTCTCTTCACTAGCTTCTGACTAAGCAATGCTAACTTTTGTACAGATCAATTTGATAAAATTAAAAATGGCTTTTTATCAAGTACGTGTTCTGTTTCCTTTCTGCTTGAGCCTGTTTCTGTGCTGGGAAGAAATGTGGAAAACAGCTTTGGAGGAGCCAGGCCACTCAGAATAAAATCTTTTTACCAAGGTTTTATCTTCTAATGTCTTGTTGGTTTGTGTGGTTTTTTTTTTCCTTGCATTTAGAAAGTATCCGAGATTTTTTTTTAATTATTTTTTTAAAAAATGCTTTGAGAAATGTATTTCCACCCCCAGAATCCCAAGGATTTCATAGGATTTCATTGAGACTGCTCACATGAGGAAGGGTTTGCAAGGTCAGCTGCACGGTTTCAGACCAAGCGCTTTTTCTTCTGTGCAAGCACGTAGGAATTTTACAGGAACAGATTCAGTTTGCTGCTTGGCAAGCCCCTGTAAATACCTCTTAATTCCGAGAGCAATGAAATTATACGTTGCATGTAGCGGCGGTGGTTGTATTTTAAATACAGTCCTTATAATAGTTACATTTGTGACTTTTTTTTTTTTTGCTTATATAAACTAAGTTGCAGTTTGATTTCACCATTTTGGACCAACCAGTGGAAGGTTTTCAGGCTGGGCCCTAATTGGGAGGAAAAGGTTGGGATTAGGGAAATGCAGCAGCGCCTGCCTGAGAAACGCTCTCAGGACTCGGCTGCAGCGCGGCGGAAAATGTTTTAGCGGGGGGCAAATAAATGTGACGACAATTAATGAAGCTCGAGAACATTAGCAAAGTCTGAGCAGCGGAGTCCCGATGCAAATCTGCTCTTTGCGGGACCTGCCAAGAGCTATCTTGCCAGAGCGTCTGTAACTGGACACCATTTTCTCTGCGCTCATTTACAAAACTGCTGGCAAAATGACTTTATTCCGCTATAAGCCAAAGCTGCGGAATGATTTTCAGAGGAGACTTGCTTCCCTCCCTTCTCCTCCCTCCGGTTGTAACCCAAGTTTCGAGCCTTAATCCTAATTCACACTTGAAAAATAGATGCGGTTTGGCTTTGCCTGTTCCACGTGTTGAGGTAGAGCTTCTTCAAACTCCCAACTTTGGGGGGGAAAAGGGTGAGATGGGGAACATTAGAGCTTGTCTTTAGTTCTTCTCGGTGTTTAACAGCAAAGCTCGCAGTGACTTCACCAGCTGGATTAATCTTTAAAGCAGAGTTCACATATCTGCGATGGTTTCGTAAATCACCCCAAATACTCAAATTTAAAATTGCACTGAAGCATCTCTGGATTCCAAGCAGAGCTCACTGGGGGGCTGTGCACCCAGCAGGATGGGTCCCAGGTGGGTGACTGGGGAATGTTTCCAAGCTCTTCCCTCTCTCCTTTCTTTTCTTCTCCCAGGGTATTCTACCCACCGTGGCTTCCTAGCACGGGGTGACATCCAGCGAGTGTGACGTCCTTGGCACGGCCTGGAGCTGCAGGGTGGCTGTGTGGAGACGTGTTGTCCTCCCACGGGACAACTGGGTGGCCGTGGGGCCCCTGGACCCGCCTGGCCACGGCACCAAAGAGAGGCACGTCCAAAATGGGCGGATTTTAAACCCATTTGCTTTTGGCCACACTTGTTTGGTTTTTTTTTCCTATAAGCTTTGCAAAATCTAAATCAAGCTTTTGTTATATTTGCAGGGGGGAAAAAAAGCTGTAGAATGAGACCTTTCAGTGGGTGTCCATGATAACGTGAGCCCTGGAGACCCCTCTGCAGCTGCCCTTCGAATCTAGGCTGGCTGGTGACACTCCATGGTTTTCTGGCATCCCTCGGAGCTGGGAATACCCATTGCGTGTTTGCTGTTGAGTAGAATTCAAAGACGTTGCAAAGCGATGTTCAAGAAGGTGATAAGCAGGTAAAAGTCACCAACCTGAGGTGAATCCCAGTGACTCGGGCTTTAGGGCGAGCGGGAAATTTTAAAGGGCAGCAGAAGTTCATGGACACTTAAACATACGAATCTCCCATTTCACTTCCCAGAAAGCCACCGATGATGGGCACAGTTTGTATTCAGAGAAGAGCAGTTTGAGCTGAAGTTAATGCTGTTTGCATAAACGCGTTTTCCTGTGTTGTCCTTCTCTTCCATTTTATGTGTAGATAGGGTCTATGGAAAGAGAAGTGATTTTCCATGAGCCGGGCGTCCTCCCGACGTGAATGGCAGCATTGTGTGGCCCCAGCTCGGCCCTGATGGCTCTTGTGTTGGCGTGAATCTGGAATGTCTCTGCAGAAGTCAATGAGATCAGGTGAAACCAAGACCGGCTTTTGACCCCTGGCTGTCAACAAAAAAGGCTTCTCAAGATAATTGCAGGAATACACAAGCGATAAAAGTTCCTCTTTTTTTTTTTGGTACGGAGAGTAATGAATGTTGCTGTTTGTCTGAGTTGCTCAGAAGGCACTGTTTAGTGAGAAAGAGGAAATTAATTTTATAGACCGTATCCACATTCCTTCTGCGTGGTGGAAAAAGTCCCTTCCCATCCTCCTTGCTATAATCTTTCCTGGAGTGGTATCAACTTTTGTTACACATTTTTTATCTTTGGGTAGTAGTTTTGGGGCAAAGAAATTCTGAAATGGCATTTCTATGAGGGTGTTCAGCTTTAAAGGACTTCCACACGGGTATATCCCCACTCCCTGTCTATGGGTTGACCTCCTTGGGCTCACCGGACCCAACCTGCAGCTCTGCTCTGCTGAAAGATGTGAGACCACGAGAGTGGGAATATGGGACAGCCCCCACCGAGCGAGCATCCCAACCCTTCCCACACAGGACTGCTCCCCACGGGATCCCCAGGGAGGACTTGCCCATCCTCACATGCTGTCCTCGCCTGGCATCTCCAGCCTGATGCTTGATAAGACATCAAGAGTTGTGCGGCCACCTCCTCCCTCTGCCACGTTTCTCCTCCATCGCCAAGGCTGATGCTCGCAGCCCCTTACTACAGGTTGCCTGTGATCTGGAAGCAAAAAAAAGTTAAATCTAACATAAAAATAGCTAGAGGTGTGAGAGCTGTTTGAAGTACCTGGTGTTTACGCACCAGAGGGGCAGCAAAAGCCGTGTTCAGGTGAACGGGCAGATGCTGTGGCCGGAGACCCAGGCAGAGCAGAGCTTTTGGGAGCAGGAGCAGGTGTGTGAGTCCTTGGGAAGGCTTGGTGGCCACGGGAGCTGCAGGGACAAGGCTGGGCGAGCTGAGGAGATGTCATGGTGAACACCGTGTGTTACAGCCACAGTCCCCAGAGAGCTTGGATGAACCTGACCCCTGGAGAAGGCTTTAAAGACACTCCAATATTGTCCTGTTTTCAGTCTTCGAAAGCACGAGCTTGAGTCCAATTGATTTAGGTCTTTTTTACACCTGAAGGTGAGTTTTTAAGCGTGAGTTCACCAGCAGAAGGGCTCCAAAGTCCCTTTCTAGGGGCTGGGAGTGAAAGCAGGGAGTTTCACATCAACTCCTGAGTGCTCCTTGTGTGATGCACGGAGGAACCTCAGCTCTGAAGAGAGACATTGCCTGGTACCTCACCACAGCCCTGCTCTTCCTTGGAGACCCAGCAGAAGCTCCATAAGGTTCCTGGTGGGCTTTGTCATGTGCAGCTCGGATTAATGAAGGGAGAGGAGCTGCACGGCACCGTGGGAGCCAGGTAGACCCAGCCCAGCCCTGGTCCCATCTCCTCCACCACCACCCAGCTGAGCTGAGGTGGTGTTATTTAAAGTTCACTTTAATATGTGATATACTCAGGAATTAAGCATGGCACCAAGTGGCAAAGGATGAGGCTTGGGAAGGGGAAACCATTTCCCAAATGAGTCAGCAGGAGCTAAAAATAGTCCCCCGGAGCCCAAACCACAGAAAATGGTGCTTATTACAAATTGCTTCATTCTCCTGCCATCCTGCAACCCCAGCCGCAGAGCTTGCAGGGCAATCCCTGCCGATGCCAGACACGATGCGATGCTGGGGCTGCTCCCAGAAAACCAGCGTGGGTTTTGGAAAGCCCCTTCCTCAGCCCAGGCAGCTTGTGGCAGGTCTTGGGCCGTGGGATTTCTGTCACAGAATATTCACAGAGAAGTGCAGGTTTCGGTGGCATGGCTGCAGCTGCGGTGGTGGCTGATTTTGTGGCTTAGGTGGAAAGTGAGGTTATTTTTTTGCAGAGCCTCGCTGCACAGGGAAGGACACGGCAGGCGACATCTTTCCATAAAACCATTGCAGTCTGCACTGAAAAAAGTCAGTTTTAACAGGGCTCAGAAACCAAATCCATCCTAGGCTTCTTCTGCAGCCTGCCAGTGATGCTGCCCACATGGGAGTCACCACAGTGGGATGGGAGTCACCAGGGTGGGATGGGAGTCACCACGGTGGGATGGAGTCACCACGGTGGGATGGAGTCACCATGGTGGGATGGAGTCACCATGGTGGAATGGGAGTCACCATGGTGGGATGGGAGTCACCATGGTGGGATGGGAGTCACCGATGGGGTGGCCATTGCCACCAGCCTGGGGACTCTTGCTCAGAAATGGTTTAGCACTTGGGAAAAACACGGTGGGTGCTGCCGACAGTGGGGCTCTGCCCTCCCCGTGCTTGAAAGAGCTGCTGGCGTTGCTGCTGACCCCTATTAAGCTGCTCCCATATGGCCGCGGAGCTCAGCCATGCACAGTGTGTCACTGGCTTAACTGGAGTGTTGGTTTTGACCTGATTTAGTGAAGCCTGTGCAAAAAAAAAAAAAAAAAAGCCAGTCGGACACACTAATTCAGGTTCAAAAAGCTGGCTTCTTTCAGTTTATCTTAAACCAATTAGGAATGAAAACCAAGGCGGTCCTAATCCAAAATAAGAGGGTGTCCTTCCCGGCCTCTGCCGCCCGCTCCCGGGGTTCTGTTGGTTTAGGGGAAGCGACGCAAAACTGCCGGCATGGGTTGGGAGGCAGGGATGACGGCACCAGCACCCCCATCCCATCCCATCCCATCCCATCCCATCCCATCCCATCCCATCGCCTCCTCTCCCCTCCCCTCTCGCAGCCGCGCTGGCATCGGCTCCCGCTCCCTCTATTTGTTTGTGGATGTGTGCACGGGCAATATTGTGACTGTCAGCGACGTGATATTAAAACATTTACCCAAAATACCTCTGCCTGCCTTTCTCCTCCCCTCACTCATCCCCCTCCTCCTCCTCCTCCTCTATTTTTTTTTTTTTTTTTTAAATCGGGATGTGCATGTTTAAATTCCCGACGTGGCGATGGAAGCCTGCGGCCAGGAAAGGGTTAAACATTTTGAAAGGTCTTGTTTGAGGTAGAGTGAATTTTAACCACCACACACATAACGAATGCGAAACAGCCTGAATTGCTGGTGAGGAGCCAAGAGCACAAGAGAGGAGCTGCTGAATTTTAATGATTCATTATTGCATGGAAGGCCTTTGTCTTCCTTTATCCGGTGCACAATAAAAGAATTAATTGGACAGAAAATGGCAGGGCAAAGAACTGACAAGTCATTAAGGGGCTCTGAATGGCTGATTAGGTGCACATTGGGGGTGGAATTTCAACTGCACTGTTTCAGCAAGGGCTCCGGAATAATAATGGCATGGCACAGTTTATATTTTGTATGCAGTACCAGAAAGGCCTTTATGTCGGCATTGTGGTGCTATTTATTATGCTGTCTATTTAGCCATTGTTGGCATTGTGTTTGCAATAAGAATGCACAAACAAAGTTGGGAGTTGGTTTTTTTTTTTTTAATATATATATTTTTTTTAATTTTTAACTCCGCAAAGGCAAAATAATTGGGAATCAGAACCTCGCTCCGCGGATGGTTTTATTAATTTTTTTGTGTGTGTGTATGTTTGCGTCCAGAAAAGACGGTCAATATTTAGACTTGTGAGAAGTAGCTTCATTTAGGAAAAAGGCAAAGAACTAATAAACTTCTCCCCCGTTCCCAAAGAGCCGCCAGTCGGGGCAGCCTCGTGCAGCTGCTGGAGCCCCCGGCAGCAGCGGGGCACTGACCACTTCCACAGCCCGACGCCGGGAGGATGCGGCTCAAGGAAAAGCAGCCAACTGGAATCATTGGTAGCTAGGAAGTCCACCGAACATCTTCACACGGATCCTTCTGAGGCGGCTCCGGCCAAAGTTTGCCGCGTTGTTGTTGTTGTTGACGTTAAGCAGTTGCCTGCGAGTTATAATAAAAACCACAGGCACAGAAGGGGGAGGAAAGAAGAATCATAAAAAAATCCCGGCAGGTTGGGTAGGTGTGATTTTGATGAGGAATGTGCTTTTTTTTTTCTTTTTTTTTGAAGGAGGATAACAAACAGGAATAGCGGTTTGCTGTCGGCTCTGGGCACAGCTGGTTGAAAGTTTCAGGGGGAAAAAAAGGGAACTTTAATGAAGATACAGCTTTTTGTTCCCTCGCGAGTGATTCATTACAGCCCGATGAAAGTAGAAAGCTGTCACCTTCCCGTAATCCAGGGACCTTCGCACATTTTTAATTTTGCTCAAAAGCTCTGGGAGGAGAGCTCCATTTCTGACAACCCCTTTCCTGTCCCCAGGATGCCGCCCGACCTCGCTGCTGCTTGCTAGCCCAGTGCAAGATGTTCTTCTCCTCCCGGATCACCACCAGCAGATGTTCTTCCACCTGTCCCGGTACTGGGGAGCCACACGGTTGTGGGCTCACTGCTGAGGGGCTGCCCGATGCCACGAACCAACTCTGGATTTCCAAAGAATATAGGAGCAAAAGCCACCGAGTGCTGAGGTACCTCGCCCAGCTGAACCCACAGCCTGCCTGAATCCTCCTGCTGGCTTCTGGCAGAGCTGGGATGGGCTGAGATCAATGCTGATCAATATCTAAAGGGTAGGGGGCAAGAGGATGGGGCCAGACTCTTGTCAGTGGTGCCAGTGACAGGACAAGGGGCAATGGGCACCAACTGGAACCCAGGAGGTTCCATGGGAGCAGGAGGAGAAAGTGGTTTGGTGTGAGGGTGTGGGAGCCTGGCCCAGGCTGCCCAAAGAGGTTGTGGAGTCTCCTTCTCTGGAGACATTCCAAAGACACCTGGACACGATCCTGGGCCCCCTGCTCTGGGTGAGCTGCTGGAGCAGTGGGGTTGGACGAGACGATCTCCAGAGGTTCCTTCTAACCTTACCATTTTGTGCAATCCTCCAAATTCTGATTGATAACTCCTCACAAAAGATAAGCAACCTCGTGCTTTTGCTGACAAGGAAGTTATTACCGGTGTCCTACCAGGCGTTGCTCTGTGCCTGTGCCCTGTCTGCTCCTTGTGCCTGACCCATCCTTACTGGTGGGAGGTCTCTGCCTGGAAGCCTGAGGATGCTGCAAGGGCAAGAGGGTGTGAGCCCAAAGGCTGTGGAAAACACACTGTTAAAGCTTGCAGCTGGTGGAAGACGACCAGGACATTTTGGCAATCTGTTTTACAAAGTCTCCGTGGGAAAGTAGAAAGGGAGGTTTGCTGCAATCGAATTCTGTAAGGACCATTTCCCATCCGCAACTGCAGCAAATTCAATATATATAATAAACTGCAGAATAAGGAACAGCAGGAACACAACCACCCTGAACATGTGTTACTTATCTTGGCTGCAACTTGCAAATTAATTCAATAAAATGTACTTAAAATTATTTCTTTATTATGATGTATTAATTTTGAATGTAATTTTCCTTCGACTACGCTTTATCTGAACTTTGTAGTGAAATATGTGGTCGAGTGCAGGCTTACAGCTGTGTACGTTAATATTTTCCTAAGAATATCTCGCACCTGACAGTTGTGCTGCTATATCCAGGATTTGCATAATAATGAATATATTCCTCAGGAGGGTGCCACAGGTCAGAGCAGATGAACGTTAACTGGGTCTGGAAATTCAGCAAGATGAACCTTCTCCATAGACAGCCTCATTTTAATCTTCAGAAGCAACAAAGCAGTGCGCAACAGGCTCGCTTTGGTGATGGAAGACACAATCAAAAGGCTTTATTTACTAAGAAATGGAGCAGTAATACGGTGATGAGGACAGAAAGGTACCACTTTGCTTGTGTATCTCTCTTGTACATCCTCGGGAGAGGAGATACGTAGGTTGTACTGTGGGATTAAGTGCGGGGAGAGCTTCCAGCAGCTGATGCCCTCACGCTCAGCCTGGTGCTGGCTGCAGAGCAACCACAGCTTATCGGAAAGATCAGCACTTTTCAAGAGCTAGTCTTGCTATTTTCCAGCTATTAACTCATTTCCTTATTAGTGCTAATTTCATCTAAGCGTAAGTCACGGTTTGAAAATCAGACACTGAAAGGCAGTTTCCCCTCTGGCTTAGAAACAAATTTTATCATCCTGCCAGAAATAAAAACACCTCAAATAGCATCTAAGTCTAGAATCACAGAATGGTTTGAGGGGGAAGGACTTTTCAAGGTCATCTAGTCAACCCCACCTGCAGTGAGCAGGGACTTGCAACTAGAGCAGGTTGCTCAGAGCCCCCAGATATGGTTTGCCTGCGTATTTATTTGAAATTCTTTATGCAAAAATTGTGAAACTGTAAAGCTATAAGGAGGTCTGAACACAGCAAAGGGGAAAAAAAAAAATCCCTATTTACCTGATATGCATTTTGGTAGCTGAAAAAAAAACAGTTGGCATCAAAAGAAATGGATGAAATGTTACATGCCTCTGGTCCAGGAATAAAATGTTAATAACTAATTTCTTTTTCCAGAGCTTCCCTTCTCCTTTTCATGTTACTTGGTGGCTTTGTTCCTACCTATCTGCGGCTGTTCACATCTTATCCCTAGCTCTCCAGGTTTTTTTTGTGATGCAGTGTTCCAGAAACCTTCTATAGATGTCAGGTTCTTGAAAGAGAAAGAAATTTTGCTTTCTGCAAGACCTGCTCTATTTGCAAAAGGCACCGCTGCTGAAGAATTGAAAAACTCAAGTGACTGCTTCATCTCCTGAAGACTCTAAAAAGTACTACTTATCTATAGATTAAAAAGAACTTCTAGGGCCATTCGTCGACTTTGTGTTTGCTTTTTTCGCTACTCATTAAGCTGACCTTCTGTGGTATAGAAACTTCTGACATATATTGTGATCAGGAAGATATGATACAATATATATTAAAATAAGTTTCAGGCTGGGAACCATCACACAGAGGTAAGGTCTGCCTTTGTACACCTCACATTTCATCCACTGATGTCTGTGTGAATTTTTCTGAGGGTTTCCATAGGCTTTGGATCAGGACGTGGGTGATAAGACAGGGCCACCCACTAGGATGAAGCTTGAGAGAATGAAGTATAGAGGGGAAAAAAGAACTGCTGCAATATAAAATTATTTGGTTTTGTAAGAAAAACAGTTATTATTCTTGCTTATTATTGGGAGCACTGCACTGTTGTTGAACAGCAGACTTGGTGTCCACGGGAGCCCCACAACACCACCAGAAGATCTGAGATGGCAGCCAATATTTTCAACCATTCTTTCCCAAGCTTTTCTCTGTACATTTGGTGTTCTTTTCCTTAAAGGCTTTTAAAGGCACTTTAACCTGCTCTAAAGGGTGCACAAAGCACCCAAGCTGTGCCCAGAGCAAACCCCACTGTGGAGGTTCTGCCCGGAGATCTGCAGCCTACCATGGCCGCAGAGCAAACCCTGCTGTTGCATATGGCTAAGACCTGACCTCCAAGATTTGAGGGATTAGAAGAAGATCTGAGAATGTCATAAAGTGAATATAGGGATAAAGCAATGAATATTTTTCGCCTCCCCTCCAAGTCTCTCAACCTGTTGTTAGAAGAGCTCGTTCCATGTTGTTTCTGGATGTACCATTCCGTTAAAAAAAAAAAAAAAAAAAATCCGACACACAAGAAATGGCAATAAAACAGGCAAATCATTTTCCAAATTAGCATTCGTCAGGTTTTGTGTGTGCGTTGTGTAAAATAACAGGTCCAAGCACCACAGTTTGCTGTGAGGCTTCTCGGATCTCACTGAATTTTTAAAAAAAGTTTTAAAATATTTTTCTAACGTTTCCTAAAGCATTGACTTCACCATTAATTAGGTTCATCTCTTAAACTTCAATTAGCCATATCCAATATGACATCATTTTATCACAGCTTGAATTTCCCCCTAACTTCTCAAAAAATATGCCATCATTATTCTATTTCAGAGTTTCAAAACTAGGTTGTGGAACCGCAGTATGAATGTATACACAGTTAGAGCTATTTTGGGAAGGGGGGAACTGTAATGTCATCAGAACTGTCAAGAATGTGTTAGAGCTCTTTGCCTGACATTTATTATTTTGTATGGGAACTTAGATTTTTTTTTTCCTTCATATCGCACTCTGTTGCCATTTTGTGCTGATAAAAAAAATATAAGAAAAATCTTGAATTTATTGCTCCATCTCTATTGAGGCTGTGCTGAAGTTTCTTTATTAAATTGCCTTATTCAAATTGTAACCGCAGGCCATTTCCAATCAAGAGTGTCTTAACTTGTGTGAGAATAAGCTTTAGATACCAAGATGTAAGTGGCTGATAAAATAATTTTTTTGGAAACAGCTATGAAATTGGCACATGTAATCCCCTAACGTACTCGTTATGGCTCAGACTTTTTTATTAGTCTAATTTTTGGACTTTTCTGTGTCATTTGTCTCAAGACTGTTTTATATAATGTCTGTAGTAAGAGTTGTTTGTATGTTGTGAAAGATCATTGCTGAAATGTGATGTCCTTTTCCAGATAATGAAGCATGGCTTTAGAGGGAATGAATCCACAAAGTCATAGGTACCTACTAAGAGGATAAATGGTTATGATTTTCAGTGATCAGGAAAAATATCAGCCATGGATTTCCATCCATGAGGCAGACTAGCTGTTTTTCTACACACAATCAGGAAAATATTGCCGTAGGTGATCCAGCCGGTCAGGCCGCTGGAGAAAGACCCAGGAGATGATCATTTCTTAGCTTGGAAAGTCTTTCTCATCCAAAATGTATGAATTTATTCTTGAAGTTTGAGTGTACATACGGATGTTTGCAGCTTCTCCCTGTCCTCCAAATAGTACAAAATAACCACATTATGGGGTTAATCTAATACTGCGCAAGCTACCGGGCATCATCTTTAAGGGCGTCTTAGGCTGGATGTCATCGCTGTCTCACAAGGGAGGAAAAGGAGTTTAGGTCTGTCGTGGTGTGACATAAACCCACCTCTGTGCATGAAATACAAGAGCACTGGAGAATTAGAAATTAATTCCATGCTTTTAAATGGTACGGAAATGAAAAATTACATTTCCAAAAGCAACTTCACTAAATCCCCAACATCATCTGGACAGTAATTTTCTGAGGTGCTTCAGTTGTGTCTAAATGCCGGTTTTTGATGTCTCTGTCCATTTTGGATTAAGTTGCTGGTGATGCAGGGGTGCGCATCTCGTTTTCACAGATCACTTGGGGCACGTTGATTTATCTGGGGACAATTCACACCTACTAACTGCAGAAGCCAAGTTCCCTGTTTGAGTTTAGCATCTGCTGAGATGGTTTTAGTTTCAGGGCGCTGTCTCTCGCACATAAATATGCATGAGACAGATGAGCGTGGAGCTGTGCCACTGCGTGCCAGCCGAGAAGCTGCTTTGCACATCTATATCAGCCACCCTGTGCTCCTACCTGAGCGATTTAATACAGCTGTCCAGAAATGTGCAAAACACGTTCTCACTTGGCGTTTTCCTGGTCTGGAGTGTTACTTGTTGAGACTCAAGCTCTGCCCCAGAAATGTGCTGAATTTCATGGAAATTCCCAAGAAGGAAGGAGGCTTCTCATGTGCATCTGGAGGTTTGGGATCAGCTCATCCACAGGAGGTGGGGCTCTGAGCAACCTGCTCTAGTTGCAGATGTCCCTGCTCACTGCAGGGGGGTTGGACAAGATGATCTTTAAAGGTCCCTTCCCACCCAAACCTCTCCTATTTTAGTTTAAAACCATCACCCCTTGTCCTGCCACAACAGGTCCTGCTAAAACGTCTGTCTATCCCCATCTTTCTGACAGGTCCCTTTATGTTCTGTAAGGCCACCAGAAGGTCTCCCCGGAGCCTTCTCTTCTCCAGGCTGAACAAGCCCAACTCTCCCAGCCTGGCCTCCCAGCAGAGGGCTTCCAGATTTTGGACCACTTCTGTAGCCCTCCTAAGTAACTGGATGAACTGGGCTGACCTCCCAGACAGCACGGGCCAACTTTTCTCCACACTCCAAGAGCAGAGGAGCAGGGGGAACAAGCCAATAGATTTCAAGGGAGAGGAAGACCCTTCTGCTCAGCTGCTTTGCTGTCTGAAAATTAGATCTCTGAATCAAACCTGCCACCTAAGCTCTCTCTGCAGTCAGGAGAGCAAAGAGAAGTTCTCCAGTGGGCCATTTTTTACCTACTCTATACCTGATAACCACCTAATAAAGACCCTTTCGAAAGGGCTCTGCCCCTCCACTGACTAGAGCAGGGTTTAAACGGGCAGCTTAGACTAGACACCTAAGTCCTGCCTATCTACTACAAGCTGAGATTAATGCCTCCCTTTGTGCCCTTTCCTGGGTGAGTAGCACATGAAGATCAGGATACTTCAGCAAAAAATCCCTCCCCCTCTCACTTCCACTGACAAAATATTCAACATTTTTGCCCTCTTCAGTCATCTGTATCTCACACTGCAGACACCTAGCAGGCAAACCAGTAATTTGTCTCCTGGCCAGCAAATTTCGAGCTGGAAAAATCACAGAATAGCTGAAGTAGGAAGAGACATTCACACTTTTGATGCAAGAGTATCTAAGCACTGAAACAGCTTATGGAGGAGAGCGTTGAGTTCTCCAGCTCTCGCAGTCTTGGTTATAGACTGATTTTCAGAAATAGCAGCTCTATTTTAATCAAAAGTTACAGGACTTCGTGTAGGTAGCATGGCTAAGAGTAGATGGCTTGTGAATAGAAGATGCCAGGTGAGATGTTCACTTGATGAAACACCAGCCGTTGTATTCCCTATTCCAGTCTGGGAGGACTGGTATAAAGATGCATCTTTAGGATGCATCCTGAATCAAAATCCTCTATTTTTGCCTTGTTAGGACGCACATCTTGGCATTTTAAGAAAGAAATATTGCCCACAGGAGTGGGTTTAGTTTCAATAAAAGGGTGGCTCTTGGTCTCAAAATTTTTCCTTCCAGGGGAAAATTAAGCAGAAGAATAGTGTGTTGTTTAGGATGCAGACATATAGAATCATAGAATCATTTGGCTTGGAAAAGACCCTTGGGATCATGGAGTCCAACCATCAACCCTACTCTACAAGTTCTCCCCTAAACCATATCCCCCAACACCACATCTAAATGACCCTTAAAC
>JAVSBS010009037.1:0-10704 GCA_033124195.1 Coracias cyanogaster | reverse complement strand
TGCAGGTGAGGTTGGCCGGGGCTCTGAGCAACCTGCTCTAGTTGCAGATGTCCCTGCTCCCTGCTGGGGGGTTGGACCAGCTGACCTCTAAAAGTCCCTTCCAACCCAAACTATTCCATGATTCTATAATCGTATAATTCTACGATTCCATCATTCCAGAGCCCTGCATCCCCTCCAGCTCCCGGGAACCCTCCGGTCCCTCACCTTGCCAGGGCTGTGCTGGGACAGGGGCTCAGCAGGCCCCCAAACCTTCCCTCTCATGGCTAATCCCAGCATTTCCACAAGTGGCTGCATTTCGACTGAGCATGATAGTGTTGCTTAATATAACAGGGAAGAACTTTTCTGCCTGGCTTGCACCCAGGGTCCCAACACATCATCAGAAAGGTCCCTTCTGCCCACAAGCCCTCGAGAGGGTGCTGGCTGTTGGCCCTGGGGGGGTCCCTGGGTTTCTGCTGGAACAAGGGGCTCTGGCACCATGTCAGCCAAGCCCGGCACAAACCCGTGCGGCCGCGGTCCCGTTACTTGTGTCTCTCTGGCTCCTCCTGAAGGAGACAGCCCCGTGTAGCTGCAAACCCATCGCTCTCTGCCCGCAGAAGGTGCGGTGATTTTGGATGCGATAAAAGCAAGGTGTGAAATCTTGAAGTGAATCCCATCCCACCGTCTTTTTAATAGTGTTAGCCCATCAGCATCCATCTCCCAGTTCAGCCAGAGCCAGCACGGCCGTGAGCTGGGGCTCGGTGGGATACTGGCTGGCAGGGACTGTGCTGCAGCTTCTCCACGCGGGCAGCAAGGCCAGAAACTCGTCCTGTGGGAGCAGGAGGAGAAGTGGGCTCTGGTCTGTGGGACACAGCCCTTTCATTTCATCTCTCTAGAGGCTGGATTTTATACCCTGGGCTTGGATTTCATACCCTGGGCTTGGATTTTGTATTCTGCTGCCACTCTCTGACTCCCAGATCCTGACAGTGGTAATAAATATCCCCCAGCTTTGCTGTGAAGAGATCTTCTGCCCAGCCGGGGCATGGAGCCGGTTTGAAAGGACAACCCGCTGTGCCGGGTTGCTCCAGGGCTGCCGAGCCTTGGATGCCCTCGTTGTCCCTGCTCCTTGCCAGACCTCTTAGAGAAAACCCGACTGGCACAGAGCTGGGAGGTGGCTCTTCATTCTCCAGCCAAGTCACAGCCCTTTTTTTTTTGTTTGTTTCTGGGACATACGCTTCGTGTTGCTTTGTGCTATTTTTCTGTGGGGTAGGCTGCTGCAATGGGAGGGCAAGACGGCGGCTGTGAGGGGATAGGAGGCTACGAGGCCAAAGGCATGGATGATGGGGAAGGGAGCAGCTCCCAGGGGGTTGAAGTCCCCAAGCTTGCACCAAGCTTGGGCCAAAGGCTGGAGCATCAGCCAGGCAGTGGTACCATGGCACCCACCTCTGTAGCTGCTGGGAGAAAGGTTGCTGTGCTGTGATGTGCCCACCAAGAGCTTAAAGCATGACAGGTTTCCTGGGGACAGGCGTGACAGACACTTAGGTTATTGTTTGCATAGCTTGCCTGAAGTGAATCACCTCCTCGGGCTCCGAAATAGCCGTGGAGGTTTCTCCCTGGGGACTCAGCCACCCCAAAGAGGAAACAGGAAAACAACAAGCTAAATATTAAGCGGATGCTTTAACGTGAAACCCAAAGGCAGCACTCAAGGTAACACATTTCCCTGTATACCCACCTAGTGTGGAATGAATGAAGAAGTTATTTCCAGCTGTTCTCAGCAAACACAAGCCTACTCAGTAGTTAATTTTTTCCCCCTAAACTCTTCCAAGGAGATGGACCTTATAGTTACCTCCTCTGGGTTAAAAGTCTGTGTCTCCCTAGCTGCAGAGGGCTTAAATAGTGAATTATTATTAGATATGTTGTTGACTGTTTCAGGGCACCAAACATCCGGACACTACAGGCTTCATACCTACAGCATCCTTCCCTCTGAGCACCCCAGAGCCCATTGCCCATGAAGGCTACTGTACAAGCAGGCCTGAAGATCTGCAGATCTTCACCCAACCCAATGCTGTGGATGGTCCCAAGACCACTCACAGTACAAATCCCAGTTTCCTAAAAGAGGCTGCTCATGTCTGTGTTATGGGAAAGGGCTGAACCCAACCCCTACTAAGCAGAAGGGACTTTGCATGGGAGGAGATAGGACAGATGGAGTGACCAGGACGGCTGGTCAGGAGCCCAGGCTCATCAGGCTCCAACAAGTCCAGCTGCAAGGACCTTTTCTGAAAGCACCAGTCTCTAACGAGGAGGGATGAAGTCAGAGCCCTTACAGCATTGAGAAGGGATAGTTGAAACTTTTAATTTGAAAATAATGTTGTGGCCAAGGCATGGCCTTCAGAAGATGTAGGGGCAGCTCCCCCCAGCCCCACACGCCTGGCTGGAGGCAGCCACAAGCATGGCTCGGCTAACACGTCCCCAGTGCCACCACGCCTCAGTGAGGCTCCCCGTCCCTCCTGCCACGCTGCACCGAACGCTACGTTTTCGTTGTGCCGATGGCAGGAACCATCGGTTTGCCGCAGCCTTTCCCCAGGCAGAGCGTCAGCTTCACGTCCCCGTTTCTCACTGGGAGCATGTGGGGCCATTAGGGCTTTCCTGAATTCTTCCTTTCTGGAAGCCCCTTTTCTCTTAGGTGACATTAACCGAGAGCTCTGTCACTCCACCCCACTTTAATGATTTCCTCTGGAACATTTCGCTTTCCATAAACTAGCGTGCTCCCCATCTGAGGTGAATCTCCTGCAAAGAGAAGTAAAAAATAAAAAAAAACCCCAACAACCCAACAACCCAACAACCCTGTCCTGAGCAGACTGGGCTGAGCTTGTCGCCAGCTCCTGCCACCCTAATTACGCCGTGGAGGAATGCGCACATGGCAGAGGTCCCTGAACATTTCAGGCAGGATATTGCCTGCTCCTGGATGCAGCCTCTTTCACCGCTGCAATAACATTTGCTATAATAAGCTGTGACTCTGTTTCAGGGAAGGCGTGAGCGCGGCGTAGACGTTTTGGCCCCGGCTGCTGCCCTTGCATGGAGGTGGTGGAGGGTGGGGGTGGTGCAGCAGACCCATCTTGCTGGTACCAACCCACCATGCTCAGGGAGGGTCTTTGCACAGGAGAACCCTCACGATGGGTTGGGTTGGCAGGGAAAAGCCAGGGATGCCCTGGGGATGCTAAGGGGGATGTTGCTCTCCTGGCTTCTCCCATGGACTGGGCAGCCGGGATGGCTCCAGGCGGCTGCTGTGGCTGCAAGCCATCCCCTTGGCCTCCAGCTTCTGGTGCCAGAGCCTGGGCAAGCTGGGCAGCTAGCCCAGCTTCCTCCTCCTCCTCCTCCTCGTCCATCCTCCTCCCTCCCACTCCCAGCAGCTGGGCTCCTGCCCGGTTCTGCCCACCTGGGATGCACTGTGGGAGCTGAGCATGGCCACCATGCAATGCTCCTTCCTTTGCCAAGCTGCTCCTCTCCTTGCCAGGCTGCCCAGGAGCCTCCTGGTAGTTACCTCGTCCCCATGGCTCCAGCCCCCTGCATGGGCACAGGGAGGAACAAAGTGTCCAGGGGGCCTTTTTGCTTGGACGCTGGTTTGAACTCCTTGGGTAGGCTTAGCCCATGCAAGGGAAAACTCTTTGGTTTCCTAGAACCAGAGGTTGGAACGGTTTTGAAGCATCTTGGTGGCCATGAGGTACCATGTCTTTGTGCTGGGCCAAGAGCAAGCCCATGCCCCATATCCATCCAGAGGCGCTGAGCCCATCGCTTTTCCATGAGGCCTCTGACAGCAACTAACACTTCTTCCCAGCCCAAACCAGTCCCTGTTCCCAGTCTCAGTTTTGCCTGGTTACCATTTCTGGGCTTTGGTTGTCCAATGCTGGGCCCTGCTGGGGTTTGCTGGCAAGAGCCCGTCTCCACCCCACCTTTCCCTTGTGGGTGGACATTTCTGCCCTGGAAGCCTTTGGTGGTGTCTCCTGGGATAGCAGTCAGCTCTTGGCCGGGCAGGGCAAAATGGACTGGTCCCTCTCCAGCCTTTAGGGAAGGAGGCACCGACTCAGGAGGAAATTCAGAGTGTGCTTCTGTCCCATCACACCGTCCCGCTCAGTGCCCTAAACCCCTCCAGAACATACCCAAAGAGCAAAGAGCCATTCCGGGGGATGTGTCCCTGGGACAGCAGCGTCACCCCACGCTCTCCCATCCCACCTCTTTCTCCTCGATCTAACAAACCCCACAGGCAGACAGGGCCCATCTCCTGGTGTGGGACAAGGTGGCTTTGTGCCAGCTGGGGGGACAGCGCATCACTGACCTACCCTAAAAATAAGATGAGCCAAAACTGAAGGGAGCTCAGTGTGGAGCCATGGAAAGGCTCCTGCAGAACCTCGCGAGCCTTGGGCCAGGCTCTGCTTTTGGGAACCATAAATAGAAGCCGAATGACTCCAATCCCCAGGACCTGTAGGAGCCATTCATAGCTGCAAATTAACAGCTACCGTCAGGCCCATCTGTGCACGCCCCGAGCCCCGGTTGGATTCCTGCTCCCTCTGTTTAACCTGATGACCATAATTACACGCTCGTTTATGCACCCGGCGGCACCTGAATGCTTTACAAGACAAACACCTAATCCCGCGTGGAAATTATAGCCACATAATATCTCTTTTCATTATTTGCTGAGGTGTTGAGTCTGATTACAGCACACACTGTTTGCTTTGTACCAGGGCAAAGCCCCTGTAATTTCTCCGCAAGTCAACATCATTCCAGCGAGGAGGCTGAAAATCTACAGGCTACTGTGCAAACGAGCTAGAAAATATTAATCCACAGTAAATGATCTGGGAGGTGGAGGCGGGGAAGGGGTGAGCAGGGTTATTTATACCCCCCCCCTGAGATTAATAATGCCAAATTAAAAAAAAAAAAAGAAAAAAGAGGTAGACGAGGGGCATGAAACATTCCTGCTGCCACCGTCCCTGCTCCAGGGAGAGCAGCGGGTGTTCTTGGGGGCTGCCAATGGGAGTGGAAAAACCCCCATTCGGAAGATGGGTCCCACCTTGTCTCCCATGGCTGACAGAGATGGGCTGAGGTTCTTATGTTGTCCTGCCACGTGGCACCCCCTGACCTGCCACAGGTTTTCCATGAGCCCTGGAGGAAGTCACTTAATAGCGCTGTGACTCAGTTTCCCCATTTTTAAACATGGAATACTAATGCTTTCTAATTCCCAAGGGCAACCTCCTCCATGGAGGAGAGGCACAGAGCTACAGCAATGGGCACCACCAGATATATTTACACCAAGGGTGAGTGAAAGGTCTTGGTCAGACGCAGTTTTCCCAGGGGAAGGGGGTGGCTGGAGCACCCAGCACCCGAGGGGACCTGTCCTGCCCCAGGCTCTCACAGACACTTGACTCTTTATCAAGGCTGCGGGTGAGACCCATTGCTGTGCCTCTGCAGGTCCCACTGGGAGGGCTGAAAGACCTCCTATGACCCCCCCAAAAGCCACTTTTCCATCTGCTGCACTCTGAGGGTACTCCCCCAGTGCCTTGCTCAGGATCCAGCCTGCCCACCCCACAGTCCTTGGGGTGTTTCCCAAATGGGAGACCCCCTCGTTTCCCACTTTTGCAGACCCCCAGAAGTGAAGATCTGGAGCCGGAGACCCCAGATCCCACCCCCCAGCTCCCAAGCTGGGCAGCAGCACCTCACCATGGCTCTGCAACCCAGCTCAGATGCTGCGCCCTTGGTCTCTCCCCAGGAAAAATATCACCTTGGGCTGAGATGCAACAGGAGTGACGTTGTCTGGAAAGAAAGAAGGATTTGCTTTAACCTGCGGCGCGTGGGTTTGCAACCAAAGCACACAGGCGGGCTTCAGGCTAGACTGTACCCTGGAGCCCGGCCAGGCGATGGGCTGAATCCTGCTCTCCATCTTGGCCCTGCAAAGTCCTGCTCGGCGGTTTCAGGGCAGTTTACGCCAGGTTTCCATCGAGGGAGTGTTGGGGGAGCTGAGGTCAACCTGCTGCCCTCTGCCCCTCTGCTCCAACCGGTGTGGAGCAGGAGGGGGGTCATGGCCAAACACCCGCAGCGTCCACAGCTCCGGCGGTGGCGCGAGCAGGGGGTGATGTTATTGAAATCCATGTCAGACGGGTGCTAATGAAGGAAAACCAGGCCTGTGTGTTGCACCTCCCTTAAATCTTCGGGAAAACGTGTTTGCTGGAGGGAGGAGGGTAATTATTGCTGCCAGAGGCAGATGAGGAAACGGGGGCATGGGGGAGCACCGGGGCCCCGGGGTCACTCCGAGGGGCCAGCACCGATGCTGAGCCACCGCTGCCCACGGAGAGGACCAAGCACCGCAGGACCAGCACCACCTCAACGCCCACCTCCCGGCGCCCCAGCTCTCTCCAAAACCCTCCAGAGGGATTAGAATTAAATTCCAAAAAGCAGATATAACGAATACAACACGAACGAGTCAGGCTGGATGGGATGCGCCGGGTCGAGCCATGCTGGCTTCGCCATTCCGCTGCCCGCTGCGGACACACGCGTTTGCACACACACGTGCACACGTGGCCACACGCGTGCTCCCGGTGCCCGCACGGAGGGATGGGGTCCGTGCCGGGCTGAGAATCGGCCTCCCGGAGATGGAGAGGCAGCGAGCTGTTTCTCCAGCGCTCAAGTTTTTCTTTCAGACTCCAAGCTGCCTTGCCAAGTGTTATAAAAATATATCAGTGTGAGCCAAAACATTTAGCACTCCACTTATTACTTTAAGGTTATAGGTTAAACAAATTCCTTCTCAGAATTTACTGTGTTCATTTTAGCTTCACAACAGAGCCCTGCTAGCGGTAGATATATTTCACACTGTAATACCTCCCTTATGTATTGGAGGAGGAGGGGGGGAAGGAGAAGAGGAAAGTAGCTTTCTAAAATTTTATGTGAACAAAAGCTACCATATAAACTAGCTGAAAACAAGTCCTTTGCAAGAGATAGTTTGTAAAACTTATTTTCCAGTAACCAATAAACCGAGAATGAAAGGTAAAGGTTGTTTTTACCTTACCTAATAATTTTTTTTTTCGTAGTTTTGGCTTTTCTTGCACAATGAAGCCGAAAAAGAAAATAAAGAGCCAAGTTCACACCTTGGGCAAGCAGGTGCAATTGTTCCAGTGAAAGCACAGCTCTGTGAGCCAGGCTTAAACCCCTCTTAGGTGGTACATGGATTCAGAGATCGGGGTTCTGCTGATGTTGTTTTACAGGCAGCTCAAGGCTGGGAAAAAAACGATGGTATGGAGAGTGAGGACTTCTGGTTTGAAGTCCTTGCTTTGCCACTGGACTCCATTCAGTCCAGCTTCATATAAATCCTGCCTTTTCCTCATCTGCTCAATGATCTGCATAAACTAACTCCATCTTTGCAATCTACGTGTACATCTTTACTGCAGGTAGCCCACGTCAGCTCCACTCTGCCCCGTGCAAGTCGTCTCCACGCCTCCAGAGGAGACACATATGGGGCTGATGCTTTCATCCCACATCTGGGGAAAACCTTCCGAGACAGGAGGATGCACAGCGGGGTTGACGGCATTGCTGGGCACGGTGAGTACCTGAGATGTCACAGTTACGCCGTACGATGTCATTCCAAGCAATGTTGTGCAGAAATGCTGGAAGCAGCTCCAGAACGCTGAGAAGGGAGCTGGGCTGGAGCTGCTGGCCAGGTTTCCTTGGCTGCACAAGGCACAATTTAGGGAGCATGACAGGAGATCACGTGAATCTTTGGGAGATACCAGCGGTGTGTATTGGAGTGCACTGATGATTAAACTGCTTTTTTTTTGATGTTCAGAAGTGAAGAGGGACGTTGGAATAGGGAAGTGGTGGATTCCCCCACACTGAACACTTTTAAGACTCAGCTCGACAAGGTCCTGGGCCATCCCATGTAAACTATGTATTTATTTATTTACCCTTGAAAGGTTGAACCAGATGATCCTTGAGGTCCCTTCCAACCTGGTGGTCTATAAGTCTACGAGCTGGAGAGGCAGCTCAGCCTGTGGCAAAGTGCCACTGCTGCCCCTACCCCAGGGTTCTCCCCTGCAAAAGGCACCTCTCCCCCTGCAAATCAATCCCCTGTCAGAAACCACCTTGTGGAGAAGGGCCTTGCCACCAAGAGGGGCTTTTCTTTTTTTTTTTGGACATCAGCAAAGCTGGTGATGGTGGAACATGATGAAGCAACCATTTGTATTGTGAAATGCCAGAGCCCAAAATGCCCTGGCAGCTGGCGGTACCCTTCACATTCACGCAGGTGCCAGTTTGCAGTTTGCAAAGCATGAAGTCAGGGCAAAACTTGAGGTTATAAAGAAAAAAAATCAAGATTCCAGAGCTGCTCTGCTCTGGGTTGTCCTACAGCCCTGGTCAGGAATGGAGAGTGGGCTCATCCTGCCCTGATACCCACTTGCAAATTACTTGCAAGATGAAGGGTGTCCAAGCTGCTGGCCTTGTTTCTTTGTGATAGACCTTAACAAAAGGGGAAAAAAAAAAAAAAGTCTCAGGTCCGGTTCACATTTGGGGTTTGGATTTCACCTAAGAGGGGAGCGGGAAATCAGACATCGAGGTGTCATGTATGCGAGCTAATAAAACTGGGCCAGCAGATTGAAGATGGAGGAGCTGAGGGACTGTTTAGAGGTATCCGTCACATAAATGAGGAGGTGGAGGAAGTCTGGATGATAGTAACCCCATATTAAAAAATTCTGCCCTGTCAACAAGCGAAGAACTACATGGTGGAAATACGCCTGTGCTTGTTGAACTGTGAAACCAGATGTCTTAGACCAATAACTATTGCACAGGAGGCGGGGAGGGCCGAGAGGAACACGTTTGCCTACGATTAAGAACAAAATACACGCTGCTGCAGCCGTGGTTTCAATTAAAATGGCTCAAACCAAATATTGTTCCTATTAATGGGATGTCCAGCTGTGACACCACCATGTAGTATCCTCACACATTCAGCGCAGGCAACATCTGCGACGTAATCCCAGCATCCACGCAGCGAAGCCGAGGAGCTGAGCGGCGGCTCACGTTTTTCCCGGTGGCTCAGCCTAGACGAAAAGGTCCTCAGAGGAAAATGGGAAAAATACAGGCCTGGGAGAGGCTGAAGGTGATTGTGTCTTTGGGTAAATGAGGGTTTTGGCATGTGAAATTGGGAACATGGCGTAAGATCGAGCTTCAGACACGGCAGAAAGAAGCCTGAGTTGCTGCCATAGGAAGAAACTGCTGTGCTGTTTTTCCGAGGATTAAGACAGCTGGAAGAAGCAGCACTTGGAGTCCTTGCAGCATTTAACCTATGTTTTAAAAAAAAAAACCAACCGGCCCTGAGCTCCAGCTCCGGGATGGGAGCTAATAAAGTCAAGGTTTGCAGGAGCCGTGTCTGGGGAGGTGGGAAGGAGCCGTCGCCAACGCACGTCCCGGCTCCTGCACGTTAGGGGCTAGCAGGGCTTGCTGCAAACATCTCACCCTGTTAACAGCACCGGGTGATGGCTACGGGGCTTCCGCTCCTCCTCTGCAGCAGAAACAGGTGGTGGGCAGATAGAACACATCAAAGACTGGTATGGCAAAAAAGAGACCCATGAGAGCTGTCCTCAAGTGACGACCGTCCACCCAGCAATGGGGCAAAACACTGCTGAGGAGGTGCCAGTCCCACCGAATTTGACCCACTTGACTCGACTCATGTGAACTGGCATCTCTGGTATGGTTCGAGTTTTGGAAATGAAACTCTTGTGCATTTTTGAATGACTGGGACCAAACTGTGCTTGGGTGAAAATGTCTTAAATGAGAGTTACAAGAAAATGTTGGAATTATATTGCACTGGTCCTGACATGCTGGCTTTGCAGTCTGAGTCTTTCTGAAACCCCTCTCCTGAAGTCCTGTTCTTTAGAGATTACTACAAAGTGTAAGCAATGCCTTAGTGGCAAAAGAGGGGTTAAAATCACGGATCCAGCAAGACTTGGAGAACACATGGAATGAAGCCCCTTGTTCCTGCTTGGGAAGGTAAAGGAACACTGAAGGGAAGCAGATGTTAAAGGAGAGAGAATCCAAGGCAAAGGGATATATGTGCCCTTGGATGCTGGTATGAAACCTGTAAGAAAACAGAATCTGTTGTGAGAGAACGAGAGGCAGGCAAGTGCGGACTTCCTAGTCGTGATGAAACATGAGGAAGTAACTTGGAAAAAAGTTGTGTGTATAGGAAATCATGGGTTCTGTGGAGAAATAAATGAAGAGGAGGAAGGCGTGCAGGTATACGGGGGACTTGAGCCCTGTCCTCTTTGCCTTCTGGTTCTTCTTCAAGAGAAGGAAGCATCAGAGGTGATGGAGCAACAGCAACAGAACAGAGGGAGAAGGATGCTTGAAAATTGCCCTTCAACTGACAGCTCCTCAGATTTGTAACCCGCAAACGTGAAACACTTGCAAAAAGTAGTAAATCGAGATTCACTGAGTCATAAATGAGAATTTTGTAGTCCCAGCCTCCTCACGCTGCCAAGCGGAAACTCTGTGAAGCTGTTGAGTTACGACTGCAGGTTTTGCAAGGTGGTGCTGCAGCATCTGCAGATCTCTAGAGACTTGTAGATCCTGCAACGTTTCTAGACCCTTCATGGTGCTCCCCACTACCTTTGCAAGAGCCATCCCAGACCTTTTCTATAGCCCTTCTGGAGCCACTCTGAAGGCAAACCAAACCTTCCCTGCAACATGTTTATC
>JAVSBS010009036.1:0-46070 GCA_033124195.1 Coracias cyanogaster | reverse complement strand
GTTAAATTATCAGAGCATACTCATATGCTTCAGGAGACCAGCTTAGTTGTAGATTAAAGTGGTTTGAGGGGTTTTTCAATGAAGGGGCTGGTTCCACAGTCTAAATCTGCACTGCTATGCTTCCTGTCTTCTTCCTTTCACCTTGACAACTCATCCATTCACCTCCCTTTTGCCACTCCACTCAGATAACACAACAGTAAAGCAACGCAGAAGCATTCATAATTTTTTTGACAGGGAAGCAAGGGTTTCTCAGCCCAAGGAGAAGAGAAAACCATGACCTGCAGCTCCGGTTCACCTTCTCCAGCTATTTCAGGAATGCTGTGTCCTGCCCACATGTACACTATAATTTTTGGCAGGGTTCACAGGTGATACAAGGTCAGATTCATT
Organism: Coracias cyanogaster; assembly: GCA_033124195.1. Classification (NCBI taxonomy): domain Eukaryota; kingdom Metazoa; phylum Chordata; class Aves; order Coraciiformes; family Coraciidae; genus Coracias; species Coracias cyanogaster. Next base: position 45,683 of record JAVSBS010009036.1, on the reverse strand, counting down.
CAGAAAAAAAAGTTGCTGACTGCAGATACACTTCACGTAAGAACTGTCTTGAGTTTGGAATCTTCTGTGCTGGCCTCCTATCTGCACTATGTCTATTCTGCATGAGAGCCTCCTATTGCAGCCAAGAAAGTGCTGAGCCACAGTGCAGAAGCATTTATTCCACCTAGCCAGGCATGCATATGCGCGTGTGCATGTGCACGCTTGGAAAGAAAATATATCAGAAAGGGAAGTACAGAAATTTATATTTGCTCTGTACAGAGGGGAGGGAAAGGGCAAAGGAAGAGAGAAAAAGGTCTTATACCCAAGAGGGAATATAGCCTTGAGCTTCCGAGTGCACTGTGCAACACTGGGGCCTGAATTCTGAACATCTCCCTCATCAATTTGATCCTAAGCAGAGGAAAGCCCCACATTTACATGGCGGGGGATGAGGACATGAAGGTGATGCTGCCAGTGCAACATGTCCTGTCTTCACCACTGTAATTAACAGCAGGGAGAGAAAGAAAATAAATCATCACCATCTTTGCTTACTGTTACCCATCTTCCGCTCAAAAAGGAAACATTTCAACAGGTAACTGAATGTGCGTGCATGCCTGGTGTGATACTTGATGAGCATGTCAACAAACCTGTATGGAACGAGCCCCAGACCACTCTGCTTCAGGTGTTCTGCTCAACCTTCCTTTGAGAAATGCTTGTAACACAATTGACATCCCATTAAGGCCACCATTAATCCTGGCAGGTTCCCAATAAAACAAAAGTAGTATATTTTTCCATATCCAATCCATTCGTTTTCATTTTTCCAATTTTACTACCCTTCAATTACTTCTTCCAATCATAGATTCGCTGATGGAAATTTCTATTTAAAAGACAGCAGTAAAGCTGCATGCTGATCAACATTGGCAATGAAAAAGCAGTTTTCACAAGCTACTGTTCAGGGAAAGGGCGGTGCTAGTGAAATGACAAAATAGTAACACATTTTTAAGCTGAGTAATTTTTCCATTAAAAAAAAAAATTTAAAAAATCACAGATTAGGTCTCCTGTGACACTGGCCATAACTACTACACAAGTCCATGAGCATTTTGCTAACAAGATACTACGGTCAGTCGGGTGATCAGGAGCCAGCTGCATAAGAAATTGAACAGTTACTAGTTATGCTGTCTCCAACGATCTTAACTCATATATTTAGCCAACCAACTTCTTTTAGAAATGTCACTACTGTCACGTCAACATTAGATGGCAGCAAATACCTATAAATTAACAAAAAGCAAAAATTGAGAAGACTGCACTAGGGTGGTAACCATAACACACAAAGCCCTTCAAACTGCAGGTATAGTCCTGTCAGCCCCAGAAAACGGGGGCTGAGGAACCCAGAGAACCTTTGTGTCAAAACAAGCAAGAAACCAAACCAACCAAACAAACAAAAATCAAAGGAACACATCCAGTGACATCCAAGGCCAAACTTTAAAGCAAAAGAGATACGGGACTTAAAATGATCTTACATGAGAACTTCAAGACTATCAAAAGAAGCGATTTAGTGACACCACAAGAGCTTGGTTTGTCATTGCCTACAGTGTACTAAATGGCTGCTTACAGTTTCTCCCCCTCTTCCCTCCTGCAATGATGGGGAGTTTGTGTAACTTCTTCAATTATGCTGCATTGTATCGTTATTTGCCCGAACTTCAAGATAGCAAAGATAGATTAAAATTAAACGTGGCTGGTGTATTTCTCTGGTAAGAGCAAGAAACAGAATGATCTTTTGAAGTATGACACTTCATTTTTTCCTTTGTATCATTTTTATTTAGTTTGACTCAGCAGTGAAAAACAAAAAGGTTACGGACCTATAGTGCAGTAAGCGTGAAGGATTATAGGTGACTGCTGGTGCAAAACACAACAGCTTCACCCAAACGGAAGAAGCTGACTATACTTGTTGTGAGCGTTTGCTGAATTTTATCCCATTGTTTGACATCACATCCTGGGGGGTTTCATTAAAGGCTGGAAATGCAAGAACATCTGGACCATAAATTATCATCTTTTACTTCCGGATGAAACAATCTAGCTCTGCTGGAAACTGCAGCTGGAGGCACATCAACGCTAGAGGGGGGCAGAGCACCACACCAGATGAATACACACTCGGTCCCTTCTAAGGGGTCACAACCAGAAGAATCACTGGCCACTGGAACAATCTGACATGCCCAGACTAACTGAACTATTGTGGTATAAGTGACTGCAAGATATTCATCTTGTTGGAAGAGATAACAATCAAGCCAATTCACTAATATGTGTCACTGTATTTCATTAGAGCTTCAGAATTTCAGGAATTTAACCAACTAACTGACTAGTGTTTATGTGAGAATATAACAATAAATTTTTTTTCAGCTCATTTTAAGTTGTAGTACTTCTCAAGAGCCATCCAAGAAGGTAAAAGTCTTAAAAATACATCCTAGTAACAACTTAGAAAGTTGCAAGACGGCAGAGACGCTACTCAAGAAGACATTGCACATTATGCCAATACCTCCTTGATATCCCTTTGGGCAAAAAGATAATTTTTTTATTCCCATTTCAGTGCCCCACACAAGTCTTTGTTACCCCGGACACAACTACACTGTAACATTGGAAACTACTATGTAACAACATAGAGAAAACAGGTAAAAAAGAGTAAGAGTAAAGCCTGTGGTAACCATTAAGCACAGCTTTCCCATTGCATGGGACCAATTCATTAGGGATAGAGTAAATTGCCAACCTACCTCCTTTCTGCAGCAGATAGATGGGCACAACATAAAGCATCACATGCTGGATGTAATAAATTTCCATTTCAAATGGAAGCTGTGGAATAAGGAAAAAATTTGTAAATGTTTTTCATCACTAACAACTGAGTTACGAGGAACCACTCTCCTCATGCCCCATGACGATCCCCTCAGTCCAGTTATTTTATCACCCATGTACATGAACAGATGACAGTACTGGTCAGTGCTTTAAAAGCACAGCTAAGTGCACCCATTCCGTTCCCCCTGCCAAAAACACAACACAGCACTTCAAGCAGACAATTCTCAAAATGAGCCAAAAGCACAACAAAGAAGGAAGAATATGAGAGCTCTTTTCCCTTTCTTAGCATAAATTACCAGTAACCATGTGAAAACCTAAAGTAGTCAAACCAGAAACTACACACACCCCATCTGACAGTAGCCTATTTAGAAATAAAAGATAATTGCTTTCCCATGCTATAAATGAATATAATATAAACCAACAATATTTTATTGGTTTTAAAGAGAAGCTACAGAAGGATGTTTGTAAACAAGTTACCAGTTAGTAGTAAACCAGGTATTTCTCACCTGCTGACAACTTTTGGAGAATTTACAATTAGTTATTTGTGTGTTTAGCAGTTGAATTCATGTTACTTCCTAGGGGACAAGTAAGACAGACTGTGGTAAAAATACTTCAACCACAGCTCTGAGTTTAATTTGAGGCTCTTAATCCAGACCAAATAAATTCTAGCTTTTTATCAGTTAGAAAAGGTGATGCACTGTATTTGAAAGTTATCCCCATCTGTAAATGCCTTTGCCTCTATTTGTTAATCTAAACCAACACACTTAAAACTGAATAGTAGTAGTAAAGATTCCAATTCAAAATTCAGAACTCAACCTCCTGCTGCAGCTCACTTACAATGCTGAAGGACATACTTCTCCATTATTTTTCAGAAGTGAAAACTGGACAATACCACCACACAAGTATGAAATCTCACAGGAATTAGCCATTAGCTTTCATGCAACTGCAGACTCATTCTACAGGCTAAAGTGAATGCAGATATAAGTCCTATCATCATGGCTTGTCTGTCAGAGGAAAAAAAAAAAGTAACAAAAAAGCACCTTCCTTTTCTATTATTGTTCTGAGATGCTAAAGACAGCGTTGATACGGAAACATTACAAATTTCTACACCAACAGAAGCAAAGAGGGGCTGAAACTGTTGGTTTTCCTCCTAAGCAACAGTCAATAAACAGCTGGTAATGAATATAGTGATCTTTCCAATTCAATTTTTATACCCTACTTTGAATGTAAAAGATACTTCGTGGCACCCCCCAGCTGTTTGAACACTATCAGTGTCCAGATTGCAACCTCCAAGACACTCAGCCACCTCTTGGGAGACTAAGCTGAAAAAATCCTCCGTACAATCTGTTGGGTTATTTCATTCCAAGTACTCTGTATCAAAACACAAAACCGAGCAAGGTAATAGTATACAAAAGCAAGAACGACACGGAAGTTGTGAGGCTTCCTGAACCTGAACCTTTTCTGCTGTCCCTTGCTGAAAGACACGGAGGGCACAGTGAGGGAATCGACTTTATTTGGAAAGAAGCTAAAGCAGTTTTCCTAACTGGAGAAAGAGCTGTACCTCTCCCAGTTGGAACAGGCACACTTCAGAAATAATAGCTCCTGATATAAACATCACAACGTGAGGCACTCACTCCTGCCAAGGAGTATTCTCTATTTAGTATCTGTGGTTTCGTAAGGGCTTCTACACTCGCTGAGTTGTGAGGGTCAGTTACACAAATACTACGGTCAAGACACTTCTGAGAACAGAGTAACAGTTGTTTTGCTGCAGTAGTGTTGACAATATTTTTTTTTGAGTAAAACAAAACATCTTCTTCTGACTATAAAAGATTGCTTGTTCTGAAGCCTGCTCGTTACGCAAGTGCATTTCCTGGTATAGAGCTGCAAAAGCAGAATTTCTGTACAACCAAGCACTTAAGTTGTACAGCCAGGCTACAACAAACAGAAAAAGAATAAACACAAAAGATGAACTATAAAATTGTACTGAGCAACTGACTCGCCTAGGTCTAAAGATCTTGTCCATAAATTGTTTTATCTAGAAAGTACTCACAGCTAGCAGGTATGCAAAGAGAAACTGCAAGTGAAGACAAGGTAGAAGGGATTACTCATCAGCCTGGGATTTAAAGAACTTCTTTGTGAAAACAAGTGCGTGCTTCAGCAATGGGTAAAAAATAATTAAAAAAAAAAATCAAAGCAAAAAACTTACTCACAGAACAAAGTCAGTCAAAATATTGAGCTGGTCCCTCTGATAATATGCGACTATAGGCATCCCTGAAGGCCACGTGTATTTAAACCCAGACTCAACAACCTCCAAAGCAGACTGTCTTCATAGGCCCCAAGAGACTCGCCCTCTCCTGTCAGATGTCACCGTGGAAACCCAGCAGCCACTGGAAAGAGCACTCCTGCCCTAGTAACAAACCAGTGACGTTCATGGCACGTTTTTTCAAACACACCCCCCTTCCTCAGAGAGATTCAGAAACACTGGGTATTTATTATCAAGATACACTCATCTGAACTCTGTGTATTGTCGATTTATTTGCTGGGGTTTTTTTGTGCTAACTTCCTATCTCCCTTACCAGCTGCCAGCATCACTTTTCCCGCATTTCACCTTGTTTCTCTTGCTTGGAATCTTAAAACAACTAATAGTACAAGACAAAAGGACCAATTACCTACTTCTTCCACTAACATATTCTAGGCTCCCTTAACAGCATAAACGAATACAGAGGACAGGCTACTCCGCTACTCATGGCAACAAGTTTTTCCTCTTTTAGATTCTCACTTCTGGCAAAGCAAATATTTTTCATCCATTCATAGGTTTTAACACCAGTGAAAAATAATGTATGTTTCAAAGCACACCAAACTAATACTGACACACACAATTCCTCTAACATACAAGACCAAAACACACTAACAAAGTACTCTGGAAATAAATGTTCAGACTATTCACTTTTTGTATTTTTTAAGTGAAGCTTCTGTTAGAAAATAAATGGTGTTTGGTTCCTGCAGGAAGAGTTTGGCTCAAAGAAGCCACATGTGCTTCTAGCCCCGATATCAGCCTGGAATGCTTCAAATCCAGAAGTGCCACATTTCCTGGACACATGCTAAAGGGGCTCTGGGAAGTACCGCGACAGTGAGCAGTAAGCCCTCCACCCCAGGAACAGGAAAGTTATGTCCAGTTCTACTCGTCAAGCTAAACTAGCAGCTCCTTACATTGCTTGTGAGACTGTGGAAGGGAGAAGTTGTATCAGGAAGGGGTAGAGCTCAACCGCAAAGCTCCCTGAACTAAAGGAGTGGCAGGGCTGCCACCCGTCTGCATGAGTCTAAAGCAGCATCTCAGATTTTAATTGCAATTATTCTTTTTCAGTACATTTTAGGGGCAGAGTGTTTCATTCAGATTTCCTGCCATACAAGCGCTTGTCTTTAATTGATAGGGACACCTAAAACAGACACATCCAGCCATTCTACACAATCCAGCCTGTGCAGGGAATTATAATTCCCTTAAAGAATCATTCATGAGTTTTATCAATTAATTCTATCTAGTTCTCATTTTCAATTAAGCCTGTTAGGATGGGGCATACATATATAGGGAAAGAATCTGCATCTGCTACAAAAGGCAGTGTTAGCATAATTTGTGTAACTCCTGAGAGTTCCTAAAAGAGAATCACTTGTGCTGCCAGTTTGTAGAGTGAAGGCACTGCAGAACACAGGACTAGAAATAATGTCCTGCCACAAGGGTGGAGGGGACCAGAAACAGTCCAGAACAAGAAAAAAGAGTGTATTTTCACTAGTGTCTGAATTGCTCTTCCCCATCTCATGGTGGGGAATGAGGAAGCAGCTCTGTGGGGCTCACCTGTTGTCTGGGGTTAAGCCACAACACTTGGCCTGTCACTACAGAGGATGATGCTTACTGAGAAAAAAAAGGCAAAGGCATTGTTCAGTGCACTATGGACTGAATGCATTTGTTTTGACTTTTATCAGTGTTTTGAGTATTTGACCAGGACTGTATTTCATGGTTACTGTGTCTCACAAAAAGGCACCACTGTCTTCTGGTCACTCAATTTGATTATACAAACCAGCTCACATTAATGACGCAATGGACATAACCAGGCATTTATAAGGTCTAAAACCAGGAATTGTATGAGGTAAATAATACCAATAATACTAATTTCAGAAACAGTATTTTTTCATTTCCTCTAGAGAGAATACTTGAACTCCTTACCACCACCAGCAGAAGGCAGATTTACATTACTTACACCCTCGTGCCATTTTAATGCACACAGCTCAGGTAAGTGCCAAAAGATGCAGAAACCTTGGCTTTAGCACCTACTGGCAACCAAAGCACAATGTCTCAACAGCCCCCAGTGTGCAACTGTTCCATTATTTTCCCTTGTGCCAGTTGGATTAAGACAGTTTAGATATGACATAATGTGCTACCAGAACCTATTCCACTTTGATGTGTAGGCACAGGCATTTCAGGCAAACTACCTAGTACTGTGAATTATTATTTTAACAGTCAACAGAAATACAGTAGGCAATGATCAGAGGCACTACAAAGAGTGCACTATAAGTACAACTTAGAGTATGATTCTGTTCCTAAAACAGATTTAGAATGCTTACCTCTCAAGCCAAATAGTTCTAATAATAGAATACAGCGGCTTCTGGAAACATTAAAAGTGCACCATCTCAGCTGTGGGAGCAGAGACAGCAAGTCCCAACACCTCTGGGACATGTCCTGCTTTTTATTTTATCTATATCAACATTTTCAGGACATCAGCTTGCAAAAAACCCCACTTTTAAACCAGGTGAAGAGTTTTCTTCTAAATTTGATTAATGCAATATGAAAGTTCAAACAAAACCAGTTTCTCTCCTAACACCTGGAGTCTTTGTGGCAGTTAAATGGAATTTATTCGCATAGCCGGGTTACCAGGACCTACACTGGATTCCATATAATATAAATGCAGAGTAAAAAGAAATCTTTCTATGCCTGTATATCCTCTTATACCTTTGTAGGCTCCCACTTGGGAACCTAACAATCTGATTCCCTTGGCATCTCCTTTTCTATTTAGTTAAGGGTTTTTCATAGATTACTCTATTTTCCATGTGAATTGACAACGCTGACCAAGAATGACTTTCATCACGAGAAATGAAAGAAATTGTGAGAGAAAATTAAAATACACAAAAGCATTAACTGAGCAAGAAACAAACTGTTTTGTCTTCGTCCAATGACTGTTTCCATGCAGAAAATTTAACTCCATCAGTACATCACAAATAATGTAGCAAAGAACTGGAATATTTTGTTGCAAAATAAATATAAGTAGGTGCATCTGTTGCTCAGGACTGTTAATTGTTGGCACCTCAGCATCAAATAGTCTGACCTCATCTTTCAGGCTCCGTTTTTTTTGTTGTGGGTTTTGGTTTTGGTTTTTTTTGGAACACTATCCCAGGTGCCCATTACAGTCCAAAAAGATTTTTAAGGGGTATAGTGTCCCTGAAAGGTTAAAACTAAAGAAAGTAGAAACTTTCTACTGTAGTTTCAATGAATATCTCAACTCTCCATTTCCACTGGCAACATAATACCTAAGAATAGCTTTGAAATGACCAAAGTTATAAAAAATTTTAACACATAGACTACAAGAAAATTGAAAATGTCCTAATTATGCCAGAAGCTCTCAAAAAATTATTTCTTCAGGATAATTTAACATTGAATCATATATACAAAAAGAACGTTTATAATGCACCAAGTAATTGGTAGCACAAATATGTGACCCTAAGAAACTGTGCCACAAAATGTTGTAAGAGGTATTGTGGAAATTACTCTGAAGAGGTTAATACTTAGAATCAAGATTCTGACACTCACCAGCTCCTAAACAAACATCCATCAGTTGGGGCATTAACGATTATCTTTCATTCTGTATCTCCTGCCTCTTGCCTCTTTCAGATTATATGTACAAATGAAACTGTACATCTAATATTTTCTCCTTCATCTCACTGCTTTCATCTCCATAACAATACACAATTTGTGAACTAGCACGTACATGCCCACTGCTGAACTGGCTAAATAAGTAGCCTTCTCCAAAGAGACACCACAGCTCTACAGCAATCCTGTAGGGTAACTAACAGGCAATCCACCTGGAAGAGGGATTTAGGAGAAGGTCAGCTGAAAACAATGAAAACCAGCTGCACCAAGACAACGTACAGCTGTATATCAAATAACTCATAAGGATAAAATGCATTTTACACTACGAAAGGTAACAGCAAGGCATTTTGGTGCTTATGGAGATACATAATTTGGCACGATCTCTCACGGTGGCAGGCAGCAATAGTCTCCTGCTGTCCAGCTCCCACTCACCTCACAACTCTCTCTGCCCCAGACATCTCCCTCCTCACTTCTAAATTAGTGTTGCCTTAGGTGCCCAATTTTCCACGCTCTTTGTGCCACACACTGTATATTACAACTGCTTTCAGGCATAATGAAGTATACAAAATTTTTGTATAAAACATGTACATACTAAAATATGTGGCTTAAATATCATAAATAAAAAAGTTGAGGCATAGAGAAATGACCATCCCTGACTGAATCTGAAGTTTTTTATGTAGATACCAGAAACCAGAACAGACAGCATGGACAAAATTATTGTGATTTTTTTCAACTTCCTATGAAGTTTTCAGAGACACTCATTGCTTTTAGGATAATGTCATTGCAAACAACTACAATGACAGTTGCAGAGCAGAATGTGTGTCTACCATGAGAGAATCTGGGTCAAAGCAGCAGTGCTATAAAACATCACCCACATTATCTTGTGCCAGAAGAAACACGGAAAAAGAGAACAGCCTAGCGAGCAGCTGTTAGGCCAAAAATATCTGAAGTTGTATCTATTCCAAAAATATTTGCTCTTGGACATTATCCTTTGGCTCCTCTATCCTTAATTAAGGGGAGGATTTTATAAGTAGCCTGTATTTTTCCTGTTTAATCACCACTGCCCTAATACGAATGAGAACTGTAATAATCGCAGAGAAAATACAAGCTAATGATTTATGAAATATTTCAACATTTTATCCTTAAAAGGTTATCCATTAAAACATTTTGTTATGCTGAAGCTTTTATTTACATAAAAACTAGATAGTTTGAAATACAAAATAAAAAAGAGCTCTCCTTATAAGGAAAACACAGTTGTTTTACTCATTTGATGCCCCTTCAGCCGTATCAGGTTTTATTAAAACATAATTGTGAACCACACAAACTGTTATAGAGTACAAAGGAACATGTAGTTACCAGATTAAGAATTGCAACATGAACCTCCAAAGAATTCTAGGGTTATTATACTACTAAATCCACTGAAATCTGAAAAATATGATCCAATCTCTTGCACGTGTGCACCATGCTTTGTGCAAAATTATTTTTAAACATGGGAATGCCTATAGATGTATTATCCTGTCTCCACTTTCTAAACTGTGCCTCAGTGCAAAATTTTGTAGTCTTAAAGTGGGAAAAAACAAAAACATTTACAAGCCAACAACAAACCTGCCAGTTTTCAGGTCTCCTAGCTACCAGCATGGCCAATCGACACAGCATATCATCCATAAAGATCAACACAGATGCAGATTTTTATACTTAACCTTATTAATACAGTCCAGATTTGCAAATGGACAGCCACTAACAAGACTTTTAATAGCGTCTGAAGGCCACAATTTTGTTTAATAATATCATTCATTCACATACTATAGGGATATAGGTGTGAGCGGGTATCCAGATACTATAAACACATAAGCAGATAAATTTAAGTGAACTCTACCTTACAACAGAAAGGTTTTAAGGTAACTGCAACAACAGATTCTTGCAAATAAGTAAGCATGTAGGTATGTATGCATATACACATAGACAACCCCCTTACATATGCATACACAACAGCTCTTGAAAATAATTATTAGAAATAATTCATATAGCTCAGACCCAGGAGAACTTTTCTCACCATTAACTCCAGACAGGTTCAAGAATCTTACACAAGATACCAACAGGCTAATTTTCTGCCGAGTAGGCAGGAGTTTTATAGCAGCTTTGAGAACTTGGATGGAAAAAAGAAATCTGTTGTTCCTAATCTTGTGGGATAGGGGGTGACAGTCACCAGTTGGCAGTTTCCATGCTTGAGGGATCTTACATTTACAGATAGTCTGAAAAGCCTAAAACTGAATTTTGATCACAAGCCACAACACTAACCCATGAAAGCCTCTTTCAAAGCCCTTAAGTTCTGCCTCCACTTAAAGGCTAGCTTGGAACTGACACTTAGAATACAGCAGTGTTAGCTTTCCACGTCAATTTATAAACACAAAAAGCTCTGAGATTGGTATTTTGGCTCTACTGTAGTGACCTGCACCAGGAATCTACAGCCTGGTAGAATGAATTTTTAAAGGCCAAACAAAGCAAAGATCTAACATCTTTCCATAAAAAATATTTTTAAAAAAAAATTTTAAAAGGAGGAGGAAAAGTATAGAGTACACTCACCAGACGTGTATTAACAACAGGAAACAGCAATGCTAGGAGGGCCCCATTCAGCATATGCATCTGCAACCTTAGAAAAGAGATGTATTATTTTCACAGGCAGAAATAAAATGCAATGTTTTCACATATTTTATGTACTATCTCCTCAGTAAAAGGCAGTAAGAGATTTAAGAAAATAGTTGTCACTTTAATTTTAATAAAGCCATTGTTAAATGTAATAACCAGATAGTGTTAAACGAAATAACCAGGACAAAAATCTCTCCTTAAATACACACTTAAATTAAAGTAGGATTGCTTTCTATAATGAGCTTTGGATTCCTAGAAAGACTGGACTGCTCGTTTGTGATAATCCTGTTCATGATGCAAGCTGCTAAACAGTTGGAATTTTGCTGTTCATTTGTCTTTCAGAGCTTAAAATAGCATGTCTGATACAGGTTTTCACTCCTGTCTAACTATATAAACATAGAGCTTCAAAATAACGCTTCAGGAATTTGGAAGAAGTCCCTTAAATAAAAGAATTACATTTGTCAAAAGGCAACAAGTCCTAAACAAAGAATAAATCAAGAAAGTAGTTTTATAATACTGTATTCTCTATAGCTTTCGGCTTTTTCTGAATCACTGTTGTATCACAGGAACACAAAAGTAGTATCAGTACTGTTCCAGTCTACTTTACATAAGATGCAAAGTAAAGAATAAACTGCCTACAACCACCGCCCATCAAACCGTCAGGAATTTTAAAAGTAACTTCAGGGCAAAAAAGGTATTACAATTTCAAAACAATTTTTTCAAATGTCATTTATATGCTGTCAGGGTTGTTATAAAACAGAGAAGGTCATTCTGAAAAACAAATATTGTGGCCTCTGCTCCGCAACCAGTCTTTGACAAATGGCATAGTAAATCCAGGATTTCCTGGACACCAGACATACTCTCCACACTCTCCGAGATGGAGATGCTAACACACTAGCTCTGTATTCTGTCTATTCCCTGCCCAAATAAGAAACAGTGGGAAAAAAATTGCAGATAGACAGTAGCAGTTCCAAAGTAATTCATGAGGCGTACCCCCAGCATCATTCTTCCAGTCACTGCCTAGACTAAAGACAAGCAAGAGCTGAGTTAACCGTCACAGTGACAACCATTCTGCGGGGGAAGTCCCGACACCCTCACCACAACGTGACTGGTTACACCTCTTGGCTGCTCACCGGACTCTACTCCAGTAGAGCTTCCTGCACATTAGAAACTCCTGTTGTTCCTACAGTTCATAACAATCCACAGCATTTTAGAAAAGATTGCATAGATTTGAGAAATACCTAATAGCAAGAATTTGCTTAAACTATCTTAACTTGTATCCTCTAGACCCATACTGTACACATGGCCTTCAACGAAGCCCAGTTACTAATTTCCAGCGAGGAGAACAGAAAGGTACAAGGCCCCTGACACACATCACACAAGCCCGTGCATTCATCTGTAGAAAGATGCCTCATCGGTGACTGAGCTAATTCCTGTTGTCAAGCGAGGCCAAAGTCCCTGGAACAGAAGAACCAAGTGTACATAGCTCAACACCCAAGATTTCAGCCCTGACCTTTCTCAAGGTGTCATTTTTCAATCCAACCAATATGTCTTTCCAACTGGATATATATTTTAATATTTTATGACTTAAGCTGTGATTAACTTCTAAAATACATTATGCAAGTAGACAGAAAGATAGTAAGGAAGAGGCATTACCTGAAGAGAATCATTGCAGTCCGACATGGAGGACAGGCAAGAAGAAAAATCTGCAATGTTAGAAACAAATTTAAATTAATGGTATGATCTCTTTTAGACTCTACTTTCTATATCTTTCTTTCCTGGTTCCGTATGTCACAAATCATTTCTAACCTGAAGAACTCTTTCACAGTGGAGCTGGAAAAGATTAAAACTCTTGACCAAATTAAAAGGTCCCACATTACCTACATATACAAGGATTTAAGTGACATAAACAGCATCCAGGGTTCAGTTTTTGCCAGTGCCTAAGGACCAAGTCAAATTCTAGCCTGTTTGATATGGTCATTATAAAAGGTCTCTCAAAAAGCAAATCACGGTATTACCAATCATTTCACTACCACAGTTCCCTTACACTCAATCACAACAAGGTCCCTGCTGTTGGCATTTACAATGACAACACTCCACTTCAGCAGTGCAGGACTCAGCTCTTGAAGATCTCATGCAGGATGGCTGTTTATAAAAGCCTCTTAATACTTCCCAAAATAAATACGGTGGTAGCCTTGACCTATGCATAAGGTTGGTGGTCATCTTCAAATATGTCCAGTGCCATACTCAAAGTATTTTAAAGCCTGTAAACATTTCACCAATTATTAGCTAACTGTGTCACAAGACCAAAAGTAACTGAATACAATCAGAGCAGCACACTTGTTTTTCTTTACAGACCATACTCCTACCATAAATAGGATCTGATTTGAATCTTTATGGAATAAAGTATTGTTGACTTGCAACAATGCCCATATAAATCTTAAGGACAACCACAATCTTTTGATACTACTGTCCTAAACCTCTCACAGCAACTTCAAAAACTTTGTATCAGCAAGTCTTACTCTAGACATTAAGAGATTGCTACCTAAGTGTTCAGTGATAAAAATCCTATTCTTTCTATTGCCCACTACTCCAAAGAAGATATTTCAGCCTGCTGTAAGTATTTCGGAAAAAAATGGATCATGCTTTTCACCACTGTTGCTAAAATAAATTCACAACAGATTATTTCACTTCCAACCTACAAAACAAATTATCATGAAATCACTTCAAGTGAGAACGTTTGGAGAATATGTCTGCTCTGTGGATAAGTCAGATTAGAGAATTCACCAAACGTTTCTTTTAAGTGTTGCAGGGCTGGGAAGAGACCTCCGATGTATATTAAAATTAATTACTACTAGAACATGTACTTGCTGCAGCAACAGTAGAAATGCTGAAGCTTGGATCATACTGCTGAGCCCTTGTGTATAAAAGGGGCTTTCTGTCATTACCATACAAATAGATGTACAGGTTCCAACTATTTCCTCTCCAGTGCAACATTAGCCATTTATTTATTTGATCCGCTTACTTGCATGTTTAATTCAGTCTCTGTAACGGTTTAGCACATGCACACACAAATTGTTCTTCCCAAGCCATACAGAACTCTAATAAAGACACAGCAAGAGGCAGCAATTAAATTTAACACAATTTACCTCAAGATATTTTGTTAGTGAATACTGTTAAAATCCAATCAGAGTTTCTCTGAAGTCTTATATTTAAAAGAAAGTAATTTCAACTCATCCAGGCAGGTTAAAGAGGAAGAGAACAAAACCAATGCATGATAACAATCCACCATTGCATTCTTTTGCAATAACCTGTTTACTAACTAAACAAAAGTTCCTGGAATAGTGGACTGTTCTTTTCCCTTCTCTGGAGACCATGAGTATCTCCTACACATCTCTTAAAATAACTATTTCTTTCTCATGCTACTTGCATGTATTCATCAAACTTTTTAGACATTCCATGCTAGCAAAAGGAGATAAAATATTTAGTCTCACTACTTCATCCAGAGTTTTAAATTCAGATTGTTTTATGATTTTCTTAAATTCAGAATTCTGACAGAAGATACTGTTAGTTCTGAAGCACAGTTCACAACTTCATGGAAGAAACCCTGCTCTTCCAATGCAGATTTTTTTTTCCCCTACATCTTAAAAAAACACCACATTGACTTTTTCTCTATATGCACAAAATAATCAAACTAGAAATTATGTCTTAATCACACCATTCATTTCTTTTTGTGATACACCACAGAGTGCTCCAACTACCACACGGTAGAGCACATACTACAACACAAGTCTGTATACTGTCTGAAATATCACCACTGAGGATAAAAAAATAACTTGTTTTACAAGACACTGTTGCATCTAATTTTCAAAGAACTATGTCACTGAGTAGATTAAAACATTATTAAAAGTGTCATCATTCAGCTCAGAGTAATTAGCAGTCTTAAAATACCTAGTTCACAGCAGACGAGTGCACAAGCTCTAACACAAGTGTTCACATACTTATAATCATATTACATTTCACTGTGATACTGGAAATAAAACCCTTTGCCTTGCAGGAGGAAACAGCTACATTTTATAAACCAATGTCATATTACATTAGCAGCATGGCTGTGAAGAGCGTGAGGGTACAAAATCATGAGTGGCCTTGAGGAAATGTATAGATGATAAGCCCTGGGTGGGGACAACACCATGAGTCACAATGTCTGAATCTCTTTCACCAGCACAGGACCAGAAGATTCTACAATTGTTCTCAGGCAATAAATTGCAAAGAAACTCGTAATACCAGTCAATCTGCAAACTGAAGTTTACTTCAACCTTGAGGACCTAGATGAAAACAAAACTCAGAAATTCTGTCAATATACTTCATAACTGCTCTACAAGACCATAAATATCATTGTCCAGCTCCAGGGAAATATTTCTGGCACGAAGAACCACACGGTCAGCACTCCGCTGCATACGCCCAAATACAAAGGTCACGCCACGACATGTGATGGATCAGCAGCACTGTTATAATTTGGAGACTGTAACGTAGGGGACTGCACTGCTTAGCTATTCCTTCACTGAGACAAGTTCTTACAGAGACTGAACCTATGGCTGCTCTGAACTAATCCAGGACTGGGCTGCAAATCACCCTCTTCCACACCCCCTTCTTCTAACCATGCGCTAAGAAGAAAAAGCTCCAAATGATATCTACTGGTCTGGGACAGACTGGAAGGCACAAGGAAAAATATGGTATTTTTCTGCCTGTATTAATATGTTTTAAAAATTTTCTAAAAGAAATGTATGCGACTCTGTCATTCAGTATTTGATGGAGTTCCCAAGAAATACCTTTTGAGTTCAGTAAGGTTTAGAGACGGCCGTTTCCTTAAACCTGATTGTATTACTCATTTGTGTCAGTATAGCAGGTAGAGGAGCCTGTATGTAAAAGGACTATCTTGAATAGTCAATACCAATATGAAGGTAACGTTGCATTAGTTCATCCATTGTGATGGTGGTGAGACACTGGAACACGTTGCCTAGAGAAGTGTCCAATACCAGGTTGGACGGGGCTTTGAGCAACCTGGTCTAGTGGGAGGTGTCCCTGCCATGGCAGGGGGCTTGGAACTAGATGAGCTTTAAGGGCCCTTCCAAACTATTCTGTGACTCTATAATTCAGAAAACTTCTTTGATAGACAGCAATAGGTAGAAATCAAAAAGTATTACACTAGCCCTCCACAAATCCTGTTTTCTCACTTTTTAATGGCTAAAAGAAAGCATAACCAAACCAGGGAACTCTTATCTTTAATAAGGAACTGTGTAGCTGGGGAAAAAAAAGATCATTTTTTACAAGTTCATTTGTAGAAGTCAGAATGTACCAAAAATAACTACTCCTTGACACTGCAATAGTGTCTCTAGGTAAAAGTCAAACTCACATGCATGGCAAAAGCTAAGTATCAACCAAAATAAACTGGTATTCTGGAGCAAGTGAGATTTTTTTTATTTATTATATCTGTTTTCCTAGTGTCAAAATATGACAGGAATAAGTACTCAAATTTCAGCAGTGTGCAAAAAATCCAATGCTGAAAAACCCCAAAATCCACAAAAGACCACAACCTCATGAAACCAAAAAGAACTGTTCACTTTAATCTGACCTCCCTTTAATAGAATCCAGTTTCCTAATCTCTACGCACTGTGGTAATCCCAGTAGTATTTTCTCTTCTTGCACTTTGAGCATTACTTGTGCTGCAATTATCACATTAATTTGCAGGTATTAGAGGTTTCCATCATTAGGTTTTTTGCATTCATACAAAAATAATGTTATTTAAGCAACCGCTTTTACAGTTTGCACATCTAAACTTCAGCAATGGGCAAGTGCATTGGTACATAAAGGTGGAAAAAAGTAAAGAGCACAAACTATTAAACATAGCTGGTTCCCCATTTTCTATTTAACTGTATTGCTAGATTGAAAACCTTAAGAAAGAAAAAGGTTTTTGTTGTATACTCGTGGTTTTTAGACCCAGCAGTGTCTCTACAGTACATTTGTTATGGATTACTTCTTTGGAGGGGAAGAAATATTTTTTTAAAAAGTCGTGAGGTGAGCAGATTTTACTGCTTTATTAGAAAATCTACCTTATAACAACCCCAACATACTCAGATACCGAGAAACTCAAACTTCAGCATAAAATCCCATATATATTAGTGAGCTACTACCTACAGTAGCTAAAATCTACTATACTAGAATGCCTGCAAGCACCTCACCCAGTTTGTGATTATGAACCATGACTTGCCTACAATACAGATCCTAAAACCAGTTGATTAAGTACCTAAAATGAGTGGCTGTGACACAGGCTAGAGTTATATCTAGGGAAATACTCAGATACCGGCAAGGATATATATATTTCTGTTATGTTACAGGTTCCAAAAGCTTTGAGACCATTGCCATAAAATGATTTCTGCCAGCTGCAAGTTTTCTCATTTGTCTAATATTTCCTAGTTTCTCTGACACATAGGCGTGCCATATTCTACCACTGGTTTTAGAAAACACCATTTTAAAAATCTCAAGAACTTTTCTCAAGAGATATGTGGAATCCTTAGTCCAAAAAGGATGTGACTGAAGGGTGTAACAGCAATCCTGTCTCTGAATAAAACACCTCTCCAAATATCTAAGCCTGGACACCATTCTGTCCATTGAATGGCACTGCCTCACTCCAGGAGCACTCTAAATAGGGAGAGCCAAGGCTTTTTTTTCCCTTTTTTTTTTTTGTCCTATCCTTAGCTGGATCTCCAGGTTATTTTTATTCCAAAACATTTCAAACCTCTCAAAATATTACACCTAAGAGCTCCCTTTAGAAATATCTTAATGACGCTATTTTTCGGTTAGTACACTGAGGCAGAGTGCAGTCAAAACTTGTCATGAAAAGCTTTTCTTTTACCAGCCTTAGTCCTGCTGAGATAGAAACACGCGTAACAAAGATGGTGTTGTTTGATCGGAAACACACTAAAAAGGCGGCAGCAATTCAAAAGGTAGCAGGGAAGAAAAGAACAAGTGACACAACTCTAACCATTCCAGATTAAACATCCCATGAAGCAGCGCTTCCAGTATCAATGGGAACGCTACAGATGATGGAGGAGAGCTGTTTCTGGCAGCAGAGAGCAGAGCACCCTACGAGTAAAACCCCTGCATCTCACATATGCAGCGGATTTCATTTACCTTTCAAAACAGCAGCTTGCCCGTCCCTGAGCTGCCTGTTTGGTTTAGTATCTCACTGCAGCAGACTGGAAATGTATCTTTCTTTTCAAACATCCCAGTCATGATCACTTAGCCAGAATATAAATTGATTGTTTCAGTATAGTAATTCAAAATGAAAACATCATGAGGTAAGATTCTAATTTCTACTTGCAATATTCAGAGCAATGTGAAAAATTCATGGAAACCGGATTTATCCAAAACTGGAATTAATCTTTTTAAAAAGAAGAGCAACAGAGACAGGCTTTGGTCAATCTGCACTGAAATAAAAATGTTCACCCTTTCTTAGGTATAGCAAAGCACCCGCCAGCAAAAAAGATGAACAGGTATGTTTAAAAGGCTAAGGTACAGTGGCAAGGTTACGTGTATTATACTACACATATGAAAACCATCCATTTTCCCCCACAATGGTAAAATGTAAGGCAAGGAACATTCAAGCAACTGGATAATTTAAAAGATACAGAAGATACTTTGTTAATTAACTCCACAATAAATTTTTAAAGCAAATTCAAAGCAATCACCCTATCAATTATCAGAAAGTAATGGTTTAATAACTCCATCACACAGCTTTGATCTAGCATCTCAGTGTGATAGATGTCAAATGTTTCTGTATAAACTATCAGTTCAGCACAGAACAGCCATTATCACTTAAAAACCATCTTTGCCTTCTAAAAGGGAACTTTTTTTTTTATACCATAACTGTGGTTTGACAAGTTCAGATTGCCAAATCTGAAAAGCAAACAGAGATGGAAAGATGTTACATTCTCATTGCTAAACAGCAGCAAGTTGAATGTATTAATAGTTTTGCATAAAAATCATAGCTGCCTTACTGCAGCTGTCAGGTTCGGGGATTAATTCATGTGTCCTGTGGAATTGTTAATCTGGCGTTAAGAATACTCATGATTCAAAGCAACATTGCTGGCAGAGCATTAAATAATACTACAATAAAAGTAGTTTCTGTGTTATATAAACCAGACTCTGGGAACACAAGACGCAGCCTGTCCCTTCTTCCAGCCTCCCAGTCACCCAGCTCTACCCGTGGATGAAAGAGGCATAGCAAGTTCAACATTTTTCATCCTCTACAGTTTAACGTCTTGTAAATTATGTGCATTGGGACATTCTAGAACGGTCTCCCCTTACACAGGCTTGACTTTTTCCCTGAAAAATCTGTACTCACCTTCTTCCCTTTTATGGCCTTGGGTGAAAGATTTCTAGACTCCTCATATTTTACCATTAATTATTAATGTAAGACTCAAGTCTTTCTAGGTGTGCAGTAGCATTAGTTATCACATCTTAGGAATTAGTATTTCAGCAAAAAAGCGTCACTGAGGTTATTTTTCTTCCTTTTTCTCTAATCACTGTCTGCACCAGCCCTTCACTAGCAGTGAGTTACTTCATTCCCCGTTCCTAGCTTACTGCTTTAGCAAAGCCTGACAAACAAAAGCCTCTCTGTGGGTAAAAGAAGAAAGAAAGTTGAATTAAAAATAAAAAATACATTCAAAAGTCCAATTTCTTTAGAACACTTAATTTGCACTGAATTTAGATTAACTTGCAGTTACATGTCAGTGACACTGTAGAAGCACAATAAGACTCTCAGGTGCATATTCATATGCATCCACTTTTGTTATTTTCTCCAAACATACATTTCATATTCATTTCCTATGGAAGGCAGAAAAGTCCTGCTCTACTCTGCCTCAAGTCACCAATACCCTTGTCTTGTCACAGTTCACAATTCCTTAATTTGTAGGACTTTACAACAAATATTTGCAACCTTTAAAAAAGGCAGGATAATAAATATCTAATAGCTTTATTATCACAGATAATTTTTGCCAAAGAAACAGAAAGACTAACACAACCCACAAAAAGCTAAGGCATATAACATCATACTCCTGACAATTTAAGTTGGCATTTCACTAATTACTAAAGTATTTAAATATAAACAACTACATTCACTTGACACTCCTTACTCTGTGATCTGAACAAATGCAAACCCTCAGCACATCTATCTAAAGCCCTGAGGAAGTGTCAGGAGAAACATGAGTCCCATTACACTCTTCTCAGGTTTTGAATTCATGGTGCAGACCTTGTTCCCGGTGAACATCAACACAGTTCAAATTGCTACAGTGAGTGCGGTTGATGTACAACCACTGCAGAAAAACTGATCATCTGTAACCAGGAGTGTAAATATTTACAGCAGTGCAAGGGAGACAATAAAGTAGCATTTTTAGAATGGAAATCATTAAAGTAATCTCAATCCCTGGAATTTGTAAGGTGTCCAATACAGTTACTGCTGCTATTTGATTTAGGCCATGATTCCACAGGCAGCTATTCCCAGAACATCAGTTTAAGTTGCTAGCAAACACCTTACATGGAATGGTGTGTGAAACTGCTAATAGGTTAAAAACATCCATCCTAAAAATGTAGTACAGCCAACAGTGATACATTACAACACTGAAACTATTATTAATAGCTCCAGTCTCGAAAACAAACAAAACAAAACACGAAACAGAACTGAGGGGTAAAAAAAGCACCAAAAAATCCTGTCTCTAACACATTGCTCAAACTACATGTTACACTTTGATCAATATTTGCTTTAAATCTACAATAATCTCACCAAAACAAACCACCGGTTACCAATTATTCATCTAATACCCTTTACATAACAGGCCTCAGTCTAAATATTTGGAGTAAGAGTTAAGATTTTTCATCTAGAATTTCCACTCACGCAATTCCTACTCCTTTTAGCAAGTACGATTACTTCTTGCCAACTTTTAATATTCTTTTCTCCTAAGGATATACAGAATAAAGGACAGAATTACCAAAGTTCACATTCTATCCTCAAGCACAGCAGGTATTTCCAAATTCTAGCAACTTCAAAGCACAGGCTCACCCGAGAGCTTCAAGCTCCAGTTCCTCAACCAGGCGGTTTGCTGGTAGCATGGTGTTAGTGCTATCACCTTGACTAAAGATGCACATTTTCCGCTCAAGATAAAGCATGTACTGGCCAAATCTTGTCTAAATTGAAGTGGCTGAACTGTCACCTCTTCAAAGAAAACAGTGATTCACAGCCTTTAGACACATTTGCTGTTCTTTTTATACTGAAAATAATAGTTATTTCTGAATAAGAATCCCTGCCTTGCCTCATACTAATATTTCTCCATTTCTCTACTATATGTGGCAATTTACTAGAAATAAGCACACTGGTGAAACTCCAGTGTTAAAATTGTCACAGAAAAGCTTCTCCTCAGCTCAGTAAATAATTATTATATTAATTACAGTATCAGTTAAAGCCTCTAAACCTCATTTGACAGTGTTTTTTAAACAAAACAAAATCATTGCTTAAAAAAAAAAACATTGTAACAATTAAGAAAAAAAAATGGACGGTTATGGGAACCAAGGGCAGATTTAACTATACAAGCCGGTCACGTTTTTTTCTGAAAGCCAAACTAATAGTTCTGGAGCACCCCAGACCCAGAATAAAGGAACTGAGAATTGGTTTCATCTCACCTGTCGATTCCAATCTATGCCCCTCGAGCTGCTATCATCTTTTGAGCAGTAAAGCACACTCTTTGGCAAGACACCTGCCCTTTTTCACCACACGCTATGATGAATTTCCTCTCTAGCAATCGGCTTTAAGAGGAAGTCTCACAAGTTCATTTGCAGCTGTAAAGACTCGCATATTACGCAATCTAAAAATGGAGCTGTATGCCTCACCATCCAACGTTTGTCATTAGACACACCTTCCACACAAGTTCAAGTGATTCATTTTATAGTATTTCAGAGAGCACTTCAGAGCACTGACAGGATTGTTGACCTTGCTACAACACTAAATCATACCGTACGTCAAATATATAGACTTGCTTTTCTCAAATATTTTTTACAATCTTTAACATATCAAATTCTACTAAATTTCAGTTTTAGCATATCTCCTAAAACTGAGTCCTGTCTTCTGAGGTTCTTTGCAAGTTCTGCAGGTAGCAGGACCAGGTTTTGGAACGTAGGAGGTATACACATAAATTAGGTAGATAAGGGAAATATGCAGACTTATGAAAAAGAGATTTAGAAGCTTAAATTTAGAGACTTAGATTTTCCAAAATGTATATGTATTCATAGGAAATGTTGCTTTCCTGCTCTATGTCTTGCACAACATACAATACATTAAGCAGTGAATGAAACTATTGAAAGACATGCTTGATTTAAAACAGTGCTGCCCTTTAAAAATTTAATAACTCATTAAACTTTTACTTGCAGGCTGTTGCTCATGTAACCCAATAACATTATTCAGTGTCATTTTTATAAAAATTGACTGCATTTCTGTAATCAAAGGTTCTTCATACTCACTCCCAATTTAATTCAAGGTTTTGAAGAGATAGAATATAGAAAACTATACCCGATTTAAATGGATTCTTCCAAAGGAGCAGTGGAAGCAAATTAAATCCAGATTCACACTTGAAAAATCACATTTGACCAGTCAAGCTATGTTTATTATGTAAGTTCCAAAACCAGCTCATTGTTTCCGAAAAAACACAGTAGCCTCTTTTGCAGAGAACAGCAAGGATCCAGGTCTCTAAGGAAGCTAAAACTGGAAATAATGAAGACAAGATTCGGTATTTACTGAATTGCAGATGCACTTAGCACTGGTTTTAGCTACGTAAAGACTGCATTGAGATCACCGGACAGAACTGGAATCCCCTATACTTCTTTCCCTTGCCTTTTTTCCACCTATCACTTCACCTTTAGTCTACATCTCTTTGCCTAAAAATATCACTGTTTGAAGTAACCATCCAGCAACACATTTCCTACCAAATGAAGTAACCATCCAGCGATACAGGCATTTCCTACAAAAAAAATCTTTTTCATTCCAGACAAACATCAGTCCTTAACCGTCTCAATGGCAATAATTTGGTGTAGAATTGGAAGAGAATTATGACGACTTACCAGCTGTGGATTTACCATCCAGAAATGATTCTGTAGAAAGAACACTTGCAAACCTCATCCCAAAACAAACAAATAATCCCCCAGTTATGTATAAACAAACAAACAATCCCCAAACACATTTTACAGACTGGTATTAAGTCACCATTCTGGAAGAAGACATTGGCATATTAAAATCAAGGAAGCTGACAATTTTCAATAGTTTAAAAGAGAAGTAGCTGTACCTATCATTTTAGGATTACACTTACACTTCCCCAAACAAGGTTCCAAGAAACTGACACACACACTTCTGAATTTCTACAAACTGGGCAGTCACAACTTTCAGTGTTGGGAACTAAATAGTCTTAGTGAAGCACCAAGAAACCAAATTAAAACTATAAGCTTCAAGATCCAACTCACAAACCTAAAATTCAAATTTAAAGAAGCAAAATAATAATCACAGAATCATTAAGGCTGGGCAGGACCGTTTTGAGATCACTTCACCCAACACTGCTACCCACAAACTCTTCGCATAATCATTCTTCCTTATGTTTTGTTTTCCTAATTTCTCTTTCTCAATACAAACCGCAATAGATTCTGGTTTATATTTACCTACATTTAATATTGGTTGCCCGTTAACGCCAGCTTGATGTCTTACAGGACATCAAGAGACATCTGTGTTTATGCATTTTCATTAGGTTACATTATGAAGAACAGCTTGCAAAATATGTGTATCAGAAATTGCTAACTGGGGCCACTGGAACAATAATGAAGGCGGCTGTGTTTTTGATGGAAACTCTAATTGCTCCTTCATTGAACCTGAAATAAAGAACTGCTGCTTTTAAAGAGATCAATACTGCTGCAATCGGCTATCGGGGGAATCCTCCCTCTTACACTGCTGCATCAGAAACTTAGAAGACTTCCTTCACATCTTCGATTTCAATCCCATAATTATGGGTCCTAAAATACTTGAAAGGACGAATGTTTTGAAAATAGAGCACTTAGTCCCCTAAACATATGCTTCATTTTTTTCCTGCAAAGGAGAATAGGTTTGCAACACCCTAGTGGGCTTAACATTTCCCTTTGAGGAGACTCTTTAATGCCAGGTTTACAGCAATATCATTGGCCTCATCATACCCTCAGCCTTAAAAAGAGAGTGTTTTCGGGTTTTTTTTAATGTCAAATAGAGGTATTCCAATAATTTTCAATATGATCAGTCTTTATGTAAAGAAAGAGCCTAGTATGAATTCCTTCATAGACTTCCCACTCTCACTGCACTACCCACTAACTAAATATTGTACTGCACAAAAACATCCCCATCCCCACTGGAGAGCTGCCAAAGAAACCACAGAAGTTTCCATTCCCCTTTGGTTTTAAATATACATAGATTTTTCTCTCAATAGCGCTGCACGTAGGTCACTGAGAAGAAACAATATCACCCTCCTTCCTCCAGAAGCCGATGCAAGAAGCCAAAACCAAGCCTCGGGTGAGAAATGAGTAGTGCTGTTTCTAGGTAATTCAACTACGTGGCAGGATGGCAACAAATTCTCTGAATCTGATTAACCATGGGAACTGGTGAGGCAGTTAAATATATTCCCTTGATCGACACTTCATCCTTGCAATGACACATCTAAACTAGTTCTTCCCACTTACGAGAAAGACTTGATGTGAACACAGGTTGGCGTGATAGGCACAAATTAAGACACCTGATCAAAACAGACGTGTTTCTAGAACCCAGTATCCATTATATTACGCAGTTTTGTCTGCCCAAAGGCACCACAGATGTCATTCTCATTTTATTTTGTGATTTCATTTCAGTCTTAGGTCTGTTAAAAGCAGAACTTTTGATCTTATGGGGAGAAAATCTGAAGGATAATTTCCAGTTTTAAACAGTCTTGGTTCAGAGCCCAGAGCCTTTGCTGCTCGGAGGTGAGACAGGAAGAAAAGGAAAACAGAAATTGAGTGAAACCTTTATCAACAGCTACTGTTGGCTTCCCTTGGAAGTGATCCTGACTGTTGTAGCACATTTCATCTCCTCACCTCCTACTTTGTTCATCCTACTATTTAAGCGCAGTAGCAGCAGGATTATGTACGAACTACTGTAAGAACAGAATTGAAAGATAAATTATATTTTCATGTATTCCATCTTGCCAACCTGCTGCCCTCAGCAAATTCAGGCCAGAAAAACAATGCCTGCGAGATTCCAGCTGCAATGTATTACTTTTCTGCTGATGGAGGTCATCAACTATGCCTGTATCTAACCTATTTGCTGAAAGCTCTTGGTTTTGCAGCTATTTTCATTCTCTACATCAAGCCCAGGTCTATTTCTAATACATCTGTTCCAGGTTGCAGAGGCAGGACTTCCGAATTTTGCTGACACACCCTTCTTTTCAACTTCACAAAGGCAGGAACACCATTTCTAATGGGTAATTAGCATAGGATTATTACAAAAAAAGCTTCACAATTGGTCAAAAAGAGATTAAGAACTGCTCATTCCTGACTATGGAGAGCATTAATCAATGATATAAACAATACCAGCTCCTCCGTTTAAGTACAAGCATTAGCTTTTGCTGAATACTTATCCTAACAGTATAATACCATATCAAGAAAACTCAACCTTCAAATCATAATGGTAACATATCCTCACCTTCTTCCCAGAGAATTAATAGGAACATTTTCCAGTAAACACTGAGTATTGCCAAGAAATGGTACATGGCTGTATTCTTTTAATCATTTCTGCAGCTCTTACATACCTTCTATTTTCCCCTTCATTATCAATACTAACAGATTGCACAGCAATTGCTACCACTTCATGGGAAGCAAGTGTCCCATGGTGTAAAATTCTGAGCTAACATTGCATCACTGCTTAGGAATTTACATAACCTACTAACGAAGTTCTGCAACAGTAAGTTAATTGGTGTAAAGGTCTTGAATATTGCTGTAAGAGCTTGTTTTTCCCCTCGTGAAATAATAGCCATCTCCCTCAAATCTCTGGTACAATCAGAAAAGGTGTTTCCATCCCTGTTAGGAAATGCTCTCCTGCACATCCTGCAAAGGGAGACCAAGAATGGCACTGGTTTGATTTTCATGTCTTAATGGTGTTAGACAGATGTTATCACAGCAGCTTTTGTACGAGCCTTTTCGACATCGTTCTATTAATTCTTGAGCTTAAATTTTGTAAGTTGTCCAGTGTTGAGGGTACAACATTAGCAAAATTAGACAAAATAATAACAACTTCGACATCTCCCACACTCCTTATCAAGCTCAGTGAGGCTGACAGCAAAGTACATGCACAAGACTATGGACAGATACAGTTTGAAAGCAGGAGCTATCCATGAATGTTTCCATTATTTTCAAAGCTGCACAAATCACACATTATCATGCATCAACAACCACGCCACAAGTCATTAAAGCACAGAGTTTATCCACAGGTATTAAGCCAGATCCATTTGTTCACCCCATGTATGAGACTCCAGTGACACTTGGTTCCTTACTACTCAGCCTCTAAAGTTAGAAAGGTAAACCAACACTGCCTGCACAAAATGAAGAGTAATTTGCTTCTTCAACACCTCCACAAAATAAATTCACACCCCTGAAAGTCACTTGCTTGAAAAAGCTGCATGTAAATTAGGTAGCTGCTTTAGCAACAATCTTGTTTTCATTAAATTTGGTGCAAATTTTACCACTGCTTTCAGTGGAAACAGTATTTTCTATTCTTGAAACAAGGATCAGCTGAAAGCAAGTGCTGAGACAACCTTAATTTCTGGCATTTTCAACCACAGACCTGGTCAGTAGTCATAGCTACAATTTTGCCTTCTCATTTGATTTTTTTCATAGATTTCAATTCAGCTGATTAAAAACTAAGTCAGCTTTTAAAAGTTTATACCAATTCTTGGCATTTGTACTTCTGCTATGCACCTTTGGTCCACAAACCGACTATGGGGAAAACACTGCTTTGCAAGTATAAAACTAAACTTAACTTCCTGGTGACTGTACGCAAGCCTTACCTGCATCATAGTGACCACATGACAGGGATTCAGGAGGTAAATCACAGTCCTGGTGGCAAACTTGAACCCCACCTCCAGCCCAAAGATGAGACAGACCACCACCAGCAGCACGTTCTTGCCCAAGCTCTCCTGCTTAGTCTGGGGCTGCTGCAGCAGATGACCCTCCAGCTCCCTGAAATGCCGGAGCTTCCACAGGGACAGAAGGATCTCCACGACGCCCACGCTGAGGAAGACCAAACTCTCCAGCAAGCGCTGCTGCCCAGAGAGAAAGGCCGCGCACTCCGGCCCTCCATTACCAGCAAAGCTGGGGTCCACCCCCCCGTACATCCAGTCCAGGAGGTTATGGAGGCTGTAACGAGACATGGTGGGAAGGTGCCTCTTCTCCTTCCCGTCACTGTCCAGGAACAGGTAGGAGTAAGATGGAATCAAAGCCAAAATGCTGTCGAGCTGACGAAACATGAAACGCAAGGACGGCCCCTCGGTAGTCCCGTCCCTTCCCAAGCTTCAGGAGAAGCGACCAACTCCGCTCGGGGCAAGGCTAATTGGTGGCTTTGCCTTTCGATGCCAGGACCAGAACCTGCAAGCAGGAAGGGAGGAGCCAGCGATGAATGGAGCCTGCGAAGGGCGGCGAAAGCCCCTCTCCCGAGGAGCCCTCCTCTCCCCGCCCGGCGCCGCCAACGCTCGCCGCTCTGCCCTGCCTGCCCGCGCCGGGGCTGCCCTTCTCGGCAGGACAGCGCTCCGCAACCCCCTGCGCCGGTCCCCTCCCTCCCTGCCCGCCCGCCGCCGGCCCTACCTGCTGCCGCTGCGCCCTTCGTTCCTCCGCCACAGCCCCAACGGCCGCCGCTCGCGCTCCCCAACGGCCGCCGCTCGCGCTCCCCCAACGGCCGCCGCTCGCGCTCCCCAACGGCCGCCGCTCGCGCTCCCGCCGCGCGGCGGTGGGGCCCGGCCCCTCGCTCGGCGGGCGCCGACTCCCTCAGGCGGCGCGGCGCGGCGGGCAGCGGGCGGGCCCGGCGCCCCCGGCCATGGCGCCCGATGGGGGAAGGAGGAAGCGGCGTTCCCCTCAGCGGCGGTGCCGCCTCGGCGGGCAGCAGCAGCCCGAGCGGGCGGGCCGCACCCCGGCTCTCCCTGCCCGGCACCGCGGCATCGCCCCACCGACGTGCCTGACTCACACCGAAAAATGGACGAGCCCCCCCGACTTGGCTGCGCCCGGCCGCCCGCTCCTCCCTCCGCCCCGGCTGCTCCCGCCTCCCTTCGCCTCCGCCTCGGCGGGCCGCGCTCGCCGCTCCCTCGCTCCCCCCGAGCTCGGCTTCCTCCTGCCTGTTGCCGCCGCTCTCGCCCGGCTGCTCCGCTTCCTCCTCCTCGCAGCCACCCGCGGTTCGTCCTGGCGTCCCCGCCCGCCCGGCCGCGCTCCGTGCCGCCCCCGGCACAGGGGAAAGACGGGGCCAGCCATCGCCCTTCCACGGGCTGCTGGGGCCGGGGCCGCGCTGCCGTTCGGCGGCCCCAGGCAGCGAGCGGCGCTAACTTGACAGACGAGTTCCCCAAGTGCCGCTGCAGCAGCCGCCGGGAAATGGCAGCGGCCTGTGTCTGCACGGCGCGCCGCGGACGCCGAACCGGAGCGGGGCTTCGGCTCAGCCCCAGGCCGGGGCGGGCAGGGAGCGCAGAGTCCCATGTGCGCATCCCTGAGCGAGGGACTCCCATGTGTGCAAAACTGAGCCCTGGGCAGCGGAGGGCAGGGTTGGTCCCTGGACGCGACTGGTTTGTGGCTTTGTGAAGCAGTTCTCTGCAAATACGGAGCCGTGTTTCCCTCTGAAAGGCAAAGACAGATGTTCCCCAGGTGGCCAAGAAGGCCAAGAGCATCGCGGCTTGGATCAGCAATGGTGGGGCCAGCAGGACTAGGGCAGGGATCGTCCCCCTGGACTCAGCACTGGTGGGGCCGCACCTCCAATCCTGGGCTCAGTTCTGGGCCCCTCACTCCAAGAAGGACATTGAGGGGCTGGAGCGTGGCCAGAGAAGGGCAACGCAGCTGGGGAAGGGTCTAGAGCAGGAGTGTGGTGAGGA
Organism: Coracias cyanogaster; assembly: GCA_033124195.1. Lineage (NCBI taxonomy): Eukaryota > Metazoa > Chordata > Aves > Coraciiformes > Coraciidae > Coracias > Coracias cyanogaster. The sequence continues at coordinate 16,094 of JAVSBS010009036.1, read as the reverse complement.
GCAGCTGAGGGACCTGGGGGTGTTGAGCCTGGAGAGAAGGAGGCTGTGTTGGTACAGAACCCCCGTGCCCTGAACCCCTTTGTCACAGGTTTAGTGGTGGCCTGGCAGTGCTGGGTTAACGGCTGGACTTGATGATGAAGATCTTTTCCAACCTAAATGATTCTATGATTCTAATTGAAAATAAAACCTTAATTCCACAAATAAACGTGAAAAGACCAGGCAGACATTTCTGCTGGCTGAGTCAAAGTGATTTCCATACAGAGAGGCAGCAACACCTGGTCTGTAAAGCTGGCAGCAGCATGTTCCTGCCATTCTGCTGTCAGAGAAATAATTCTGTTTGGGGGAAAGAAGGAGGACTCACCAAGCTTTTTCAAGACCTTCAAGGGCTCCTTTCCACAATTAGAGCTTGATACGAATTTTTCTACAGCTTGCTGTTTTCTCAGTCATTGCCAATTCATTAAAACACGTATTGTTGAGCCAAGTATGCTCAAACCTACTGCAGAAGGAGAACGTGGAGGCACAACGTGAATAACCACAAACCTCCTGCAAATGCTTCTGCCACTAACTGGACATGGACACCCCTGCAACACAAACCTGCTGCCTTAACCTGCTTCACAGCCTCGACCCAAGCAGCCCAGCACTAACACCAGGATTTTGGCAGAGCTTTTCTTCCCTGTAATTAGCCCGGCAATGCATTGCCAGGTGTTGGTATCTCAGATGTAGTGATTTCTTTAGGACATGGACTAGCCACAAGAATATGAGGGCTTGGCTGGGTGGTTTGTGGCTAGGGAATGCCGGTGAAGAATAACTGGCTGAGAACGTGAGAATGGGCAGTATTTTGCCACAGAAAGAGCATTTGTGAAATGAGAGTTTGTTGTCCGTGGAAGAGGAAGGAAAGAGAATAGCTGAATTAAAACAGGTGTCATGGAAACTAAAGATGTAAGCAATTAGTAGTTAAGACCTCATAGGAAGGAGGTCTAAAGAAAGGAGTTAGGGAGCGATGCTTTAGTGGACATGATTGAAAGACAGTTAAAGAACTGACTGAATTGAGAAGGTGAATTAGATATTGAATAAACAGAAGAGGCAGCTGTAAATTGCTGGTATCAAAGAGGCACAGAGCCAGAGAAGTACAGCTCCATCAGTGTAATTAACTGAAATCCCCAGAAAAAATCCTGGGACGAGTCATCTCCCAAACTATTATTAGCACCTAGATGATAACCAGGGAATGACAGCAGTCAACATGGATCTGTCAAAAATAGACTGTGGCAGACAACTTGATTTTCTCCTCCAGTAAGGAACAGGCCTCATGGATAGGACAGAGCCTGTTGTCAGTTTGATTCGGTTTCAGCCGCTTACGTGACATTTTCATTAAAAAATTAGAGAAATGCGCTCTGGACAGATGTGTGTTATAAGGTCTGTACAGAGCTGACGGGCAGAGTACATTGCTGCGTTCCTACAGCCTGTCTTCAGCCTGGGCCTCTGTTATTAACAATGTAAATAATGGAACGGGAAACACACTTGGTAATTTTGCAGGTGACACAAAGCTGAGGGGCACAGAATTAAATTTTAAAATAGTCCTGACCATTCAGAAACATGCTTTTTTAAAAAAAGGAAAAGATATTGAGTAAGATCAAGTTGCATCATAGTTCAGCACCAGTTATACTGGTAGAATCCACCTGGTGTAAATCATCACAGCCTTTCCTCTTCCCCCTGCTACTCGTTTTCTCTCACAGTCTTACTTACACTTGTTGACTGTGTAAGGAAGCTGATTAACATTACAATTATGATTCCAGATGTAGTTGTAACCCAGAGCACTCTGCTGATCTATTTGATCCTACTTTGGGTCATGGCAATGGAGGAGGTGACCTGCTGATACCTTGTTTTTCTGTGAATTCACTCATTAGAAAGAAGGAACATAGTTGGTATAAAGCTGGACATCCTGATACGATTGATATTTATTTGCAACAGCAGAATATAATGAATTAATATTCAGCTTGTGATCCACTGTTAACCCTATCCTAGCTGAACCCAGGACAACTATAAATCCAGAAGATCTGGTTCTCTGATCTTCGTCTGCTCGGTGGTTTCAGCACGGTTCTCTCTGTTTCAGTTTCTTCAGCTTCTCTGGAAAGCTGTCTGAAATCTGAACAGGAGTTTGGTATTATTGACTGAACACTAAGCCATTGCTCTCTCCTGTTTGTTAACCGTTTCTTCTCATCCTTTAAGTAATTCAGGCTCTTGCTAAGATCCATTGTAAACATATTTATCTCCTGTGTCAATAGAAAAGGTTTTCTAAAAGCAGTAAATTGCTGTAGCTAAAATGTTTGCACAAAAGCTGAGGCTTCTTCTTGTATCTAATGTGAGATTTATTTTTCTGTCTGTGGCTTCTTGAAATAAAAAAAATTGTCAAATCTAATGTTAATTAGATTTGTAGTTAATTAGCTAATTAGACTGACCTAGGCAAGGACTGTCTTAAATAATTCAGATTAATGTAGTGTACAGTATGCGTCAGATACCACAAAAGTTGCAACTCCACATTTCATAGCCATGAGCACACCCCCATCACTAAGACGTAATCACAGAATCATAGAATCATTATGGTTGGAAAGGACCACCAGGATCATCAAGTCCAGCCTAAATCCCAACATCTCTCTGACCACCAGACCATGGCCTCAAGTGCTACATCCACTCGTTCTTTAAACACCTCCAGGGATGGTGACTCCAGCACCTCCCTGGGCAGCCTGTTCCAGTGCCCAACCACTCTCTCAGGAAATAATTTCTTCCTAATATCTAATCTAAACCTCCCCTGACACAATTTGAGGCTATTTCCTCTCGTTCTATCATTAGTAGTTTGGGAGAAGAGACCAACTCCAGCCTTGCTACAACCTCTTTTTAGGTAGTTGTAGAGAGCAATAAGGTCTCCTGACTCAAACTTGCCCAGCTCAAAGGTGACCCTAACCTACAGTCAACAGCCCAACGCAGGGAACGTCTCAACACCAGCCACGTGAACAAATGACCATGTTCCGTGATTCCAGCTTCTCAGTGTAACTCCAGCTGGGCCTTGTCCGTATGTAGTTAATGCTACTGCACCATCAGTAAAGCTGAACAACGGAGACTTCATCTGTAATGCAACAACAAAGGTTTCCTATTACTCTGCTGATACCCATCCTCCAAAAGCACGGTGAACCTCAGGCCTGTAATTATACACCCAAAAATGCAGCCAGAGCTCCACGCACACTTGGAGGATCCACAATCTCTTTACTAGAAACAAACACCTCAACCAATTAGAACACAAAAAGAAGCAGAAGGAGCCCATCTCAGGCCCTACCCGCGAATTTCGACTCAAATACGAATCTGTTGAGCAAAGCAGAAGCAGTAGCATTAAGCACATCATTCCTTAGGGGAAGTCCCTGCCCTAGCTCTAGGTGCCAACCTCCCAACTGGCAAAGGTGCACTGGGAAAAGCTCTGAATGCCACCTCCACTTGGATTCTACTGCTACAAGAAGAACATCCAAACAGGAAAGTAATCTTAGAAAGCAGAGCAGCTATAGATTACTTGTTGTTTAGGGCCAGCCATGGCTGTGAAGGTTTTGAAGCACAGTCGTGTTTCCATCTCACAGAGAACAATCAACCAACAGAAGCCTAACTGAAAAAATTAAAAACTTCAGTACGAAATGTAAGACTGGACCTGAAAGGAAAAGAGTGGTGGAGCTGGTTGTCACATCTATTTCCTTCTGTTACCCCAATACTGAAACATTTTGTCAGTTTGCTCTTCACAATATTCGGAGTTTTACTTGGTTTAGGGATCACGCTGAGCTGTTTTGCTCAAGTGTGCTCACCCTTGCTCAAATCCACGGTACAAATGCTGTTCTGCTCCAAGCTAAATGTGCAGGTGGGTGCAAAACAAAAGGAGGGAATGTTACATACAAAAAATCTACCATGTAAATCTACCGTGTAAAGATGGCTTTGGAAGCATGAGCAAGAGAACTTGCCCAACAGTGACCTCACCTGTACAAGAGGCTTTGCTTTTAGAAGAAACCAGACCAAAGCAGCCAAAAGCAGCAAAGTTGCAACAAAACGGTGCAAGCTCAGCTAATATGCATGAAGAGTGCTTGCTTGGGAGGTCTGCGCGAACAAATACCCAGAAGAGGATGGTAACGAGCGATGTCATGGCCAAAGCCACCAGGTTACGTAAATTGTAAGAATGAGTAGGTGAGGAGTCTTAAAATTGTATCTGAGGAACCAAAACACCGTCCTTCTCGGGCTCCCAGTTGAGAGGCACCTTATGGCTGGCAGTCCAGGGGGGTTCAGCCAGGATGTGCCTCTGCTGCCCTGTCCTGGACCCACGCGCAAAGTAGAAGAAAAGAGGAAAACGTGAGCACGTCCTTTCTGCTCACATCTGACTATGGGAAGTGCCGATCACTTGTTTTGTGTTACTGAGCATGAACACGGGAAATAGACAGATCAGTTTTGATTTCCATTTTTAAGCAACTGTTTAGCTTAGGAAAAACATTAATATTTCCTTCGCTGTTGGTTTTGATAAATGTAGCATGCTCAAACTGAGCACGAGTGAGGAGAAAGACCAGTTCAGAAACAGGCTTCTTTCCTCCTCTAGTGTTTGTAAATGACTTTTAAAAGTTCATGTTTAGAAAAACCATTGGTTCATTCTCAAGTTGTGGCAAAAAACCCCAGCACCCTCCCTCCTAGGGCACAAGAAGATGCCTCCCAGCAAATCCATAAGGTCGTATCTTTCTTGTTCATATCATCAAGTGAATTAATCAAGAGCTAGTGGTTATATTGTCATGGATTCCTAGAGGAAATATTCCCTCCCCACCCCAAAAAAGGAAATGCTTAGAGATACTATACTTTTCAGGTTGAATTTTCTACAACGCACATTTTAAAAACTACATTTGCAAGCAGAAGTGCCTGTAGGGCAACCACCTGGAAAAATCCAATCTGGCAAGCCACTCAGCATGGGGGTGGCTTTTTTGTTGTTATTATGCTGTGTGTTTGGTTTTTCTTGCTACAAATCCAGGTTCGTAGAGGTTCTTCCACCAGTTATTCTGACTTCCTGCTGTTTAGTCAGTTGCTCACATGTATTTTTTATGAATATAAAGGAAGGCTTGTGGTAGTGTAATTGCTGACTTCCTCTCAAGGAATTTTCTTGAGAGAAAGATAAAAGGCTGTTGCATTTATCATCTCTCTCCCTGTCAGCTAATGCAGCCAGAACACATGCTAGACAATACTGAAAAAATGTAAATGTCAGCTTGAAACATTCAGAATAGAAGCTTAAAACCATATCACATCTTCATGGTTTTTAATCTGATGGACAGAAAATAATTATATAAAGCACCAACAGAAACATGTTAGATGATAACGGTGTGAACCAGCTCTGTGTTGAATCACATTTCTGTCCTGTTTGCAGCACTTATTTTTTGCCTTATATAAAAAGCTGCAATATTAATAGACACAAAACCAGTTGGATGTAAAAGCAAGGAGAAATAAAGGAATATGAATGTGCAGGGCTTGCTTGGAGATAAAGAAAATCCTACTTAATGGTTCCTCTGCCTATTAATTCCTCAGTAACTAACACAGGTTGAGGATGCATCTGAGAAATGGTGAAACATTTCTGTGTAGGTTCATGGGTTAAATGAGTAAAGGCATTCGCCAAGGTTGTTCGGAGCTTGGGGAAAAGTATTTTTGTTACAACGACTGTGAAAAAAATGGATCTGCCATAAAACATAGAAAATGTGTTCTTAAAATTTAAGTTTCTGTCCAGATGTTATTTGTGTTCTTCTTAAACTTGAAGCATCTTGAGAACTAACAGAAAAAAGACTGTGCTTTTCACATATCAGCAACGAAACATTCTATGCCTTAAAGTGCTCAATGACATTCACTCCCTTTTGTGCTTGTGCCCTGTATTTTTCAGCCAGGTTTCAGGGCATTTGCTTTGTTTCACATCCAGTGCTCACACCATAATATTGCTAAGTATAATAAAAGGTATTACACAAAGAACCACCCAAACACCTTTTTTGGAAGCTCAGCCTTAACAGCGCTTTTCTCACCATTGCCTCCCAAGTCAAAACATCTTATTAATATTATAATAGATGGTTATATCCACAAAAATGCAATAAATTTCCTAACAATGCTTAGCTAGTCTGTCAGGGAACCAGACCCAGATGGAGGGTGATCTCTGGAACATCTATAGGTAGACCACAAGATACTTTTCATGCAGCTGTCTCAGAAGAGTAAGTGAAGTCGATGAAGAAATCCCTGATGACCTTGATTGCCCTATTCGGTATACAGGAATTTTTAGCTCGGTTCATGTTTGTTAGAGGTGATTTTAGCTATGACTGATATGGGAGGAATGTGATTCTATAAATCCACAGAGATATGCAGGGAGAAGAATCTGCGCTCTCTGTTTTTGTTCTGTTTTGCTTTAGTTTATTGGGCACGCTGACATGCATGGAGGCTTGCCGAGAACCCTTTTAGCTGAGACTAAGTTCACTCTTAAAAACTGAACTCTAACATCTGGTTATGAGACAGCCTGTCACTCCTTATGAATCCCAGCCTGAGCGGTTCTGAACACTTGTGTCTTCCCTAAACTTCTGTGTGGAACTTGCCTTTCTTATGAATACCACAGTGATGTTGGTATTCAAAATCAGGGAACCGCTATATTTAACGGAAGGTAAAACAAATGTAACTCCCGTCTCAGAAACAAACAAACAAAAAGGTAGGGAGGAGAACTGTTACATGATGTCGTCTCTGGTTAATTCAGTTGTACAAAATTTATATTCTCATTCAATGATGGAATTGTACGGGATCAGGTCTGTTATGTCACATCATTGAACCAACTCAGCTGACACCAAGGTCCGTGAAGAAGGAGGGGGAGGAGATGCTCCAGGGGCCAGAGCAGAGATTTCCCTGCAGCCCGTGGTGAAGAGCATGGTGAGGTCTATCTTTAGAGTTTGTTTTACTAAGTTATTGAGGAAAAATGTGCATCCTCACATTTTCTGTGGAAGCTTACGTGTTTCATAAAGTGTAGGAGCCTCACACAAGACATAGGTCACGTTTAAATACTTTGGTATTGAAAAGTTATTTGCCCATTTTGTTAAAAAGACTGTATGGAACCATGAGCCCTCTCGTGGCTGTTCACTCTCTTAAATGCTCATTATAATGCTCTGTTAACAAACACAGTGAAAAAAGAAACCACCCTTTCTTTTTCAGCAATGCAGCGTTCAAAGGAAACGAGGAAAGACTTATGCAGATTTTGTATCTCTGCTTATATTCTCATCATCTCAGTATTCAGATGAATCCTGTAGTCGATGGCTCCTTTATTCATACTACATCCATGGATGCTTGCTAACAATTTTTGGTAGTGGAACAGGGGAGGCAAAAGAGTTTTTCCTTTTTCAGGTCTGTGATTTCCAGATAGCTCAGTCCCTTTTAGTCTCTTTCCTAAGTCTTAGAAATATTTACCGCAGAGCTCTCTGAATTTATCAGGATTCATGGCCTATGTACACGGGAGCATTGTAACAGCTTAGGTGATGGTATCCATCGTGCTTCAGAGCTAGATGATTTTTTGCTTTCTCCTCTGGCTGATTGCTGGGAAGACTTCTTCCTCAACCTCAGCCTTGAGACAATCTTTTCCTGCCTGGACTGGGGGGCAGAGCTGTGGTACTGAGTACATGTGTTTCACCCAGCACATCCTACTGGACTCTAACAGATTTTTCCATTTAGAAACTCTAATGGTGAAAAGAAGTACCCAATTTTTTTATTTAAATCCGTATTTACTAGAAACAGAGCAAAAGGGGTAAGCAGAAACTGTAGTGTGAGTACATTGCTCAAAGCAGTGCCTCCACCCCAAGACGGCATTTAATATATTGCACCTATCTAGAATAATTCTCATGAGGAATTCTGTGAGCTTTTCAAAGTGGCACAAGCCCAGCATTCCTCTTATTTATTAGATATCTTTGTATTTCAGTAACAGATGAGTGGAAAAGTTCTGAGAGAGACAAACTTTTTTTTTCATAGCGGGCTACTTATCTACTAACTGAAGAAAGTAAGGAAAACCCACAAATCTGCTTTTCTTTCAAAAGAAAAAAAAACCAAACCAAGGACCTCCCTCCCACACACACACGCAGGCAGATGAGTGCAATTAAATATGATTAACTTAGCCAAAACTTCCTGTTTTCTGTAGGGTTAAAGATAGTTCTTGTTCTTACGCATTCACTCACATCCTTTGTAAACCAGTTTAAATGTCACTAGTAGTTGGTATTTTGAGACTCTGATGCTTCAAAGCACCATTTTCTCCACTCCCACACTGTCTAGGTTATCCTTTGGAGGATTAGGCTGGACACCTACATTCGGCGATATGATCTTTTGTCACAAAATCGCTTCCATTTTTCATTGAGAACAAAATGACCCTTGTGCAGCAGGTGGCAGCACAGGTCCTGCTGGACTTGAGCCTGCTTTGCACCTCTGAGCAGAACCTCAGCCTTCCACCCTTGCAGTGGGGCTTGCTATGAAGCCGGTGTCCTCACCTTTCTTCGAACAAGGTGATTTTTAGCAAAGAAATGGAAATTACCTGCACCACTGGTCACTGCCATGCTACAAAGGCAGAGTGGTTTTAGGGAAGATCGTCTGAAAAAAAGAGATCAGTAAAGGATGCCGGCAGCACAACTCAGGAGGGATGTGGAATAGAGCTTCTGGCATAGGTACAAGTTGTGTCAACAGAACGGCAAAATAAACCATAAATCCACCTCTTGCTAATCCTGCTTGAGTACTGCTACACAGACACCTAGAGTCAGCTGCCTACTAGCAGAAGCAAGAGGCTTCCAGAATGTATTTTGGATGTTGAATGGCCTGAGTGATCTGAAATGTTGGCTGAACTGTAAGGAGTAGAGTATGGTGGTCTAAACCTTGTGGAGACGAGAATTTTAAAACTCTCGGTCAGATTCTGCAATTTACTTCCTAGGTGCTTCTTCCCTCTCCACTCTTCTCCGATCCTAAAAGGGGTGTGTGTTAGGGAAAGGGTGAGGATCTGTCTTCTTTGCAAACGGGGCAGTTTACTTTGAAATATCTTGAGTGAGAATTCCCAGCAGGTCCATTCATCAGCTCCAGCATTTGCACCCGTTCTATCTCTAGACAGCACTGCAAAACTTGATGTTATCACTGAATATTACACATCCTTGTTCCAGTTCTTCACTTAGCCTGGGGGGTAAAAAGCAAGGATCCTTTGGGGAATATGTTGATCATAAGATAAAAACTTGGCAGCATTAATTTATTATTATTTTGGGTTAATGGCAGGCATTTTAATCTTGCTCTCCTAAAACGATTTATTTGTTTATTTGCCTGAATCACACATTGCAGTCTGTGGCTCAAGTATCACCTAACACCCAGAGGAATGTCTTAGGGTTACAGACTTATGAGATTATTAGACTTAATTGGTATGATTACTGTAGACCTCCCGTGGTACTGAACATGGTTTGCTTATTTTAAACTTTTTAATCCTGTCTTAAGAGGAATTGCCATTAAGTTACACTATAGAAAAATAATTAGTTTGAAGTTAAATTGTGGGCAATTGGTTTAAAACCGTTTAAGCCTCCTGTTCATCCCAAATCCGCTACAATTCTTCCTGAACTCCCTTACACTTGAGCCAACAATGTCCACAGCGTGTGGGCCAGTGTCCAGTGTAGCACCAGAGAAGCCAGTGGGGTCATACTGGAGATTAATTTGATAATATTTGATACTACTTCAGTCATCAAAGTTGCTGAACTCTTAGTAAGGACAGAGCCCTGTGCTGCTGAAGTCGGTAGAAGCTCATTAAGTGCCTGATCCAGTTCTCACGGAGTCTTTGTGTGGAAGTATCTGTCCTTGTTCTTTTGCTTTGTGTGATAACTTCTCCATGTTTAATTATGTCTGCTTGCAGGATGAATTCTTAAAGTTCCTACATTTTGTGCATGAGGTGTAAAGAAATAGAAATTGCATTAATATAGCACTTGCTGGATAGAAGGCTCAGAAATTAACCAAGTGGTAGGTTTACCATTAAATGAGTAGTAGAAGTAAAAGATGTTTAGCAATTAGTGTCACTTCTGTTGGTAGTGCTTCCCCTACACTGCAAGTACGATATGCAAGTGCTGCTGTAGCATATTGGAGAGGAGCAGAAAAGTATTTAACCTTTGAAATTATTAATACAGAGAAAAGGAGGAAACAGTAGCATTTATTATAAATCTAGTTTTGTGAGTAAATTTGAACAAGGAGACTGATGCTTTAGCTTTTCTGATCTGAAATTTCTACCTGAGGCACCGGACAAAGCTGCTTTCACAAGATAACAAGGACTGACCCAAGACTTCACTGCAGAGCTCTCTGAGGAAGAGGTACCTCACCCTGTAAGCTTTTTATTGGTTTTAACCATGTCTGTGGGCTGAAGTTCATCAGATAACTTCTGTACAACAGTGTAAAGAGCTACATGTGACTTAGCTAGTTAAAGGCCTGAGAGGGTTTTGAAACTTGAGGTCAATTTGCTTTTCTGAAAAGAATTTTATATTGGGTCAAAATTGCAGCTCCACGGGATTTGCGTGTGCAGAGTCACAAGGCAACTTGGATTATCATGGAAATGTTGAATAGTGTTGAATGATCTTCTATATTAACAGCACGAGTTGTGTGATGAGAGGTCAGCCCTTATTAAACAAGCAAACCATGGAAGAAAAAGAGCAAGGAATTAAAATCTATTTTAAAAAACGAGGTAGGCTTCATTAGGCCTGCTGTTCATCGGAGTGACTGTCTATTGTGCACAGCAATATTTCAGTCTATAGCCTTTCCCTCCTGTGGTCAGCCAGCTCTGGGAAAGGGAGTGAGCATCAGTTTAACATTGAGTAAGGATGTAGCTTTTAATTCTCTACTCATCAGCAGCATTGTCTCCAATGCTCAAGTTGAAGTTTCAGACTTCCTAATTGTGGTACAAAAGTCAGAGATGTCTCAATATTTCTGCTTCTCTGAACTTTGTGGGCTAATACTAAGAAACATTTCAGTAAAAGATGGTACCTGGAACTGCAGGGTATTGTAGGCACTGCTGTGAAAACACGCAGTTAAACGTTTGGCTGCCATCTGTACTACTGTGGATAGACTGAACAAAGACATCAAGAGAAGAGCAAACTCAGTAGCACAGTTTATGCTAGTATCATTCAGACAGGTACTAGAATGGCAGAAAATTGCAATGAAATCACATGAGAGAACTGAAAACAGAAAGCTACTGCAGCTCTGTAGCGTTCAGCCATGTCAGCAACGTCACTCCACTTCCCATCGTCAAAAATATTTGAAATTTACTCTCCAAAGTATTAGAAGTAAAATACAACGGGAGGATGTTGGCAATTTACTGTATCTCATTGGTTTTGTTTGTTTCTTTTTACACCATACTCAGCGTGGTGATACTTGTCTTCCAGGGTGGCTAAGGAGAAAGGCCACCTGATCAGCTGTGGAAGGAATTCACAAGAGTGTGTCTGCTCCCCAGTCTGCCTTGCACTAACTACTTTATGCATCTTTAACTGTATTATTAACATTAGCTAACTAATTTTCACAGCATCTTTGAGCTACCAGTACCTCTGAATTGAAAGGATAAGCAGTTTCCTTCAGGGGCAGAAGGTGGCGGTTCCTGATGCCGGTCACTGCACTCACAGCTCATGACAGCATGCTGTTGCTCTTTCATTTCCTTGATACTGCTTCCCAGGGGAATATGAATTACATTATTTAATTTTAGGGACTAACCCCCACTTGGCTAGATTAACAGGGAACTTTGAAAGCAAGCCAGCTGATGCAGCGCAGAGAGTCTGTGTCCCAAGGAATGGATCATTGAGTGAAAGCTTCTTAGGAGTCAAACCTGACACCAAAATGCCAGATGAATAAAGATTGGTTTATACTATGGAAAGATAAATGAAATGTAGACTGTAAAGTCTATCCAACATGCGTACCTACTACCTAAAGACTATGTCTGTCTCTTACAGATCCTCCAGGTACCATTTTCTAAATAAATAAACTCTATAAATAAACTCTAGTGATCTGACATTCACGTTTACTCACTGACAGGAGGCCAAATGCAAACCCTCTCAGAGTATGGATGTGCTGTGTATGGCTGTGGGCTCAGACCTCTTTCCAGTGGAGCTTCCATGGGATGGGAGCCTAAAACACCTGTTCTGTTCCTTTATCTATATTTGAAGCTTTCTAATCTAAAAAGACATTGCTGGACTTCCTTTCCTTTTTCCCTTTTACCCATGATCTCCAGGTAATGCTTGCTTTTTCTGGAGTCCATTGATAAACAAACCAACCCACCCAGGGATGCTGGAATTGTGTCAGTATGAACAAGGAGTTTCTTCTGTCACTGGACAATGTGACATCTTTTCTGCTGCACAAGAAGAGCCCTGTCTGGAGCTGGCTGCTGGGTCATGGTCGTTCCTGATGAATTGCCTTGACAAGCTTTCTGCTTAAGATGTTTTAACACTCCTGTAACATCTAAAATCAACTGTTGGCACTCCAGCTACCTTGACTCTTCTCCTGAAGGGTGTTGCTGTAAACGCTGATCCATGATGCTTAAAGAAGAAACAGCACCAGTGCTGTTTGGAGCCTTGACAATCAGGAGCGAGGCAGTTTGTGAAGAGCAACATCTCTTGTTAGGCCCAGGTGGAAGAAGTCATGAAAATAATATTCTAAAACGTGGTAAGAGATGGAACGCTCAGGCTGTTTGTCTAGTAAATACCATGTACTTTTTGTTACCCTGCCTATATTTGCACTACCTTCTAATTTTCTCAAGCTGCTACAATTCTTTTATTTGAAGATGCTTCTATTGTATATTAATGCAGAAGTTAGATTATCTAGGCAACATAGGCTGAAGCTGAAACTCCCCCAGCATCATCTTTCTTAACTGTATCATTGTCCAGTAAGAAAATAGGTCGGTAAGCGATACTATTCATCTGAACAAAAAGAAACTGTGATCGCGGTATTTGTCTGCTGTGTGTGATACCGATACCTGAGCTGGCCCGTGGAGCCAGATATCCTTACAGATAACGTGACGGCGTCACCTGTCAGGCAGTTTCGAATTCTGAGTACGAGGCCAGCAGGAGCAGAGATCACCTCAGAACGTGGCCATTCCCCACCCCAGCTCCAGTGTCTGCAAATATTCAGAACTAGGCGTCATTCACGAGCATTCACTTCTGCTGTAACTACGATAACCATTTACTTTTGAGAACAATTTGCATATATAGTGCCATGTGAATAAGTCAAATAATTGACTCCAGGGATCAACCTGTAATAGAGCTACGGACAGAAACGAGAGCATAGTCATTAGAATGTTGTGCAAATGAAGCATATTCTCTTCATATTTCCTGCATAGATGGCATTACTTGTAAACCCAAGGAACGACATGTACAAGCAGGGAGCAGCTACTGATAAGACGAACTGATTGTGTAAGTACAATTGTGTTCTGTTTTACCAGAAAAAGGGATGTCAGTGTCACAGGTGGATGCATTTAAAGCAGTCACTGGTGTGAACTTCACTATAAAGTGCTTTTGCTTTACAGGTCTGAGCGCTGAGCCAAATCCTTGATCACATGGGAAGTATTGTTTAAGGTAAGAATTCAAATATCTTTTTGAAAGAGAAGGTTCAAGTGTACTTTTCATCCTTGTACGTCATTTCTGCTTTTCTCACGGATGTGCATTTTGTGCACCACAAATGTTTATGAATAGAAACAGATCAATTTAGACCCAAAGATTTTGACAATGAAGTTACAATGCAAAGGAAACGTTGACTTGTTGACTGAAAAATGCTACTAAGAATGTAGGAACTTGCTGTTCTGGCATCTTTGTCCATGTAAGCAAGAGCCTGTATAGGTATATGTGGATGGGAGAGATAAAAGTGTATGTGGGGAATGTTTTGCGGGCGACTTCTAAAAGGTCTGGAAAAGCTGACCAAGAAGGAAAAAATAATCAGACGCTGTTCAGTGTACTATGCAAAATTGCTTGGGGGGGTCTGTGCTACTACTGCAAACTGTCCGTAAATAACAATTTGGAAGGCTCTTCTCCTGGAATTTGTGTTCTTGCAATGGTGCACAGTGCTATGGAGGCGATTCTATTGGACTGATGTGGCAACGCAGCGATCACTCAGCCTCGGAAGAAAGAGGTTGTGCTACAGAAAACAATGTATGACTGGAAGTTTTGCTGCAAAGACAGAATGAAAATAAGATAGTTTGAATTCCAGGAAAATCCTGACTTTTTGACAAGCTGGGTAAATGAGATTCTTACAGGTACTCCAGCTTGTAAATCATGACAGGAAGGACGGAAGCTGCAAGGCTCTCCTGTAAGGACTCCCTTACACGGTCAGGAACAAGCTGCAGCAGAACTGCTGGAGCGTGTCAGGGCAGACTGGCAGCTCGCTGTAATTTAGACAGGACATGTAGAATATTTTAAGACTGGAAGGCTACCTACTTGTGTTAAAGCATATATAATACTTCTGTCCTTGGGCTGGAGTTTTGCGTTATGACTCCATAATTTTACCTTCTGGGCACGGGTAATTGAAACATAAGAGGAAGTACATCTGATGAAAGGAGGATCAGTCTTCACTGATTATTACAGGGATAATCAGAGAAACAGATGTTCCAAGAGTCATCTACAAGCAGTTCACAATAACAAGGAGACTTTATAAGACTTGCATAAGGAGATTGCCAGTTTATCACCAAGTTTTCAGGAATTTCTCTTAGCTGTGATTTTACATGAATAAGTACAGAAAACAGCTCCCGCTCTGTCAATGGAAAGGACTATGTGTTCATTTATGGATCTTGCTTTAAGAAATGAAACATCCATAAACAAAGAAAACCACCATTTCATCTTTGTGTAATAGTTAAATTGTTACATAGGAAGGCAGTCATTCTAAAATGAGTAAGTATTCCCTCATGCGCCACAAGATGTTTTGGACACAAGGTTATGTCTGTCCTTCATGCAAATCTACTGATGTCTATTTGCCCCCAAAACTTCCAGGAATGACTACAAACAGATAAGCGGTAAATGGAGTCATTCTAATCTTACCAACATTACTTCTCACGTTACAAATTTGGAGGAATACGTGCACACGCAGCCGCTCCCTGGGAGAAGGATTTGCACGGGAGTACAACAGAGGGTACTGTTTGTACTTGCCTGCCACATATTCCTTGGAAATGAAGTGGCAGCCAGGCCACAGACACACGTGATGAGGAGTTTTGTTACCTTTAAAAATCAAGTATGATATTTTTATAAAAACTGACTTCAGGTGACAAATTGGAACAAAGTGAAGGTGAACAGGCAATTTTTTTGCTCTCCAGGTTCTAAATAAAAAAATGTAATTGTGGAAAAAGGTATCGATTAGGAGGCTGGCCTTGCTGCTGCTGTCAAGACAAACTTCTGCCGTGCACACAGAAATAGAAAAACGATTGAGGTCAAGGTCCTCACGGAATTTTAGTCTTTGCTCTAATGACTTCCCCAATGGTTTCATCCTAAATTAGGACACTGTAGTGTTCAAAATGTTATGATTCCCTTAAAGGAAATTCTAAGACTCAAGAGATCCCGATGAGAAGAGGGTGGGACAAACCAGATGACAATAAATTAGCTATATTTTTAGCCATAATCTATCCTAATCTAATGGGCTCTTTATAGTGAGCCTGGCCTGTTGTGGCTATTGCTAACTGTGGCTGTGCACTTTAGACTGGATCTTGTGAAAAACGAAAAAAATACCTAATTTTTACCGCATTTTCATTTATTTCTTTTGAATGTCTCCAGGCAGCAGTACACCCAGGTACACCACCAGTTTGCACCAACACAATTAAATTTAGAGTGCCAAATCTTTCCCTAGATTTCTTGTGGTATAGATCAGATATATCTCTGTCAATCCTGCTTTCCTTTCTTACAGTGTCTTCAGTCAGGACTTCCATGTCCACAGAGCATCCTCTTTAGGATCGAATACTCTGAAGCTCTGCTCCTGACGGGGCTTTTCAGTTCTGTCACAAACCGCTCTCTCCCTTGACTTTCTGTAGTGTGCAAACCTACCGAGCTCAGTGGTACTTTCTACGAAGTGCT
>JAVSBS010009035.1:35180-104390 GCA_033124195.1 Coracias cyanogaster | reverse complement strand
GGGCTAATTTCTCTGTGTTATCTGCTTTTTTAGGCCATATTAAACCCTATGCACATATCAGAGTGCTAAAAGCTAACTGTATATCTGCAGAGTCCATTGCACATGGAGTTTAACTCCAATGCAATTCAATGGTGACTACCCTTAAAAAGTCAGAGAGACTGAATAAAAATTCCATTGTAGAAGATTACTTTGAAGTAAACCTTCAGCCTGACAGTCAAAGTCAGGCTGTGCAAATGATGCAAACGTAATATCTGAGAAGAAGGATTCAGCTAAATATTCATACTCATTTTTTCTCAAGTTATTTTGTAAGCATGTTTTGGAGAGTGAAATTCTGTGTTCATGGAAACCTGTGGGATGTAGTCTAGAGTTTACAAGCCTATACTGAGCGCTCTAACACAATGCGTTGCATCAAAGTAGAAAAATAATATATGATCAGAAAGTTAACGAATGCATGAAAACACAAAGCAGTCTTGCAGGCAATCCACTGCCAGATAAAAAAATTAATATACCATCTATCAGATAATTTAAAACACAGACAGATTAAGAAAAGCTTCAACTCAGAATCCATAAGTAAAATGTCATGAAGTGTGACATATAAGACTTTCATCTGACCTGAAAAGTTAAACAACTCAGTCAATTATTCCCCAGCACCTCCTCTGTATCTAGCAATACGGTAGTTCAGATAATTGTAGCAACAGTTGACTTAAGCACTGTCTTTAAAAGTCTAAAGAATGCAAGTAAGAATAAAAAAGTACAGATGCAATCTTTATGGAAAAAAAAAAAACAAACAAGCAAACGTAAAAAACAAAGAAACCAAAACTAAACCGTTGCTGCAGAACAAAATAAACATAAAGGGACTATCTCTGACAATGACAAAAAAGGTGAAAAGGATACTATAGTCATGTAAGAAAGGAAGACAGGATTGTATAGTCACTGGAACACAATACTGTTAGTTCCTGTGAGAAGTAGATGGAAAATATCTAAACTCAGCCACAGCTACAAACATCTGGATGCTCAGCTGCCCCGTTGGCTGAGAGGAAGCAGGTGCAGTTGTCCTCTTGGTTTGAATTAGCCTTATGCTGCTCAAGGTAGACGTTACTGGAAGAGGCTAATGGCCCCCAGATGGAAACATGACCAGTCCCAATGCATTGGGCAGGACTGTCTGGATTTCAGTAGAAAAAATGGAGCTTGGGTATGGTCAGCCACAATAAGGATCTCGTCTTTGAAAATCATAACCTTTTCCATACTCTCTTTCCTCAGTAAAGTCCCTGCCTTGAGCCAAGCAGAAGAGATGAGAGAGCCTCAAGAACTCTGTTAAGAGGAAAGAGACTCAGCTGGCCTGTTACACTGCAAGGCTTCAAGCACAGAGGTGCAGCCTGACAAGATGTTTCTGTTCAGAAAGCATGTTTGTAATGAACAGCATTGTTTAGGTCAATTGAATTGGAAAAAAATAGCTAAACTGTGCAACTGTCTGGTTTGTGAATAGCACAGTCTTGCTCCAGAGGGAACTATATTTCATATGGCTTATATTAATCAAGACTATTTGGATGGATGAGTGTGACTGTACATGGAAACACTGCATACCCATCTCAGGTACCAAGTATCTTTGGCACTTAAATTGCTGTAGAAGACACCATTCAGACTTCATGTGTTTCATTTGCCTCTGTATGAATTCAAATTGAAACAAATGCAGACGAGTTTCATCAAAAGGAGGATGGATATGAAGCATCCGTCTTTATGAACAGGGCTTGTTTACCTTAAAAGTCAAGAGAGAGGAATACCAAAGAACAGAAAGAGTTTAAATTAGCACAAGAACACATGGGTATAATAAACTGCCCATGTGAGATGTTAGAGTCTACAGTAGCTTTCTAATAGGGATAAATAAACAAATCCCCCAAATAATTCTCAGTAGCTTTACAATGATGCATAAGAAATTAATGAGAAAACAATGCAAAACCAGATGCCCAGAGATCAGAGGACCAAACTACTTGGACTCAAATGAACCACTCAAGTTCAGTTTCTAGCCTTAGCTCATTCCCGTAACTGTTGGTCTCAACTGTACCTTTAAGTTATTTTCCCTCCCTAAGGATTATGATTCAAAAGGTAGTCTCTGCAACTTCCAAAGAACATCAAGAAATGTAGGTATATACCTTTTTTATAAGAAAAGTAGTATCATCTGATTCCAGCTTTGCCCTTTTTTTGGAGGTGATGGTAATGATTGCAAAGTAGTAACTAGCCAGAAGAACTCATGATGTCTGACCAGAGAACGGCTGTTGGTAAAGAGGTAAGGCTCAATTTTGAGTCTCTACTCCTAGCTCTAAGAAATATGCAATGTCTTCAACTGGTCAAGTTAGGAATTGTTTTATATCAGAGTCAGAAAGAGTAGAGAAAGTCACTTGGCATAGGTACTAGCCTGATTTTGGATATACTAGCAGAGATACGAGGTACCCTTACTTAGGTTCTCCATTTTATTTGAACAGAATGTATCTAAAGCTTTCTTAATTGATCACAAATGTCCTAGCACTCATGTTACTGTTTACTCTTGGATTTCTTCCTCCACCATTTGGATGCAGATGGGATGAAGGTATGGATAGGTTACCTCCAGGATAAGAATTTACAGCACCTGCTGTTTAGCAGTTCTGCTTCACCATATTGCTCTCCTTGTGCTCCATGGCACATATGCATGGCACCATGCAAGCAAAAGCACGAGACTTATAAAGAAGTTTCTTTGCACTGCGAGTTCTTTGCAATGCGAGTTAATGTAGTTAATGCTACAGAGCAACTGTAGGACAACCTAAGAGATTGATTTCTGTGTCCCAGCTTCTCATCCAAACTCTGATACACATTAATTCAGGGCTTTCCTGGAGTTGGTTTGATCAAATGTGGAAGGATATTAAAATCATAGCTAGCTAGCACTGCCAGCACCCACTGTTCTCTGGGCATCAGTGCCACCTGCTCGAAAGACAGATTCCTGTATTCAGTTTGACATGAGACCTCTGCTTTTCCTCTGCTCTTTACCCTCATTCATTTGTGCTTGAAGTCAGAAATCCGTGTCTCTGGTCCTGTCCTAAAACTGCCTCAAAAGAGATGCTGGCAGTTTAGAAGATTACCGCTGCTTTGTTTGAGCAAGGATTTGTGAAAACACATACAATTTATGAAGTAATTTTGGCAAACTGACAGTTCCAGACAAATGTTCCCCAAAAATTACATTGTGACTAAACCAGGACAGAATAGAACAGTAGTTGAGACAAGCCCAAGTCAAAGATAATTCAGGCTGCTAGCACCTATTTTCCCCTCTATGAAATATTTACTGTTTTTCTTTGCATAATCCCTGGCAATTAGGTGAGTGCTTTTACCTACCTTTTACAGATGGCTATACCACAGTAGAGAATTTATGAAGTGATTTGAATAAAGCTACAGGTGAGTTTGGCAGAAGAAGTTGACCTAATCCCAGACCTCTTCATTCATAGCCCTTTTTGCCCCTTTCTTGGGCAGAGGAGCACAGTTTTAGTTCTCGCACTCACCTCCACACTGGTGATATCCTCTCATTAGTTACTGCAGTTGCATTTGCTTATAGTGCTGATGTTCTCTGATCATCCTTATTACCACAAACTGAGCAGAAACCACTGTTTTGGAGTTCATCTCTTTGTTACACTACTTTCCCATTATTTTCTAAACGAGCTCACAGGAACCTCTTTTAATCTTTTGGCTTTTCTAGCCAATATTGCCATTTTGGTTTCTCAGTATTATGCTTACATTTGATGGTACGCATCCTTTTTTAAATTCTTCAACTATTCCTGCTTCCTACAATTTTTTTTTAGCTTCGGTACCTTTGTCAGTTTTGTGATGTAGAGTATTGAATTGAAATTCAAGTGTAATGTAAATTAGAAATAAGGGGGTTTAATTACCTCTCACGTTTCTTTATTTCTCTTTCCCATCTTGGAGAACTATCCATGTTTTCCTTTACTTCTCTGCTTTGTTGGCTGTATTGGCAGATGAATTCCTACAACTTGCTGCATGCTAGCCTCACACTGAGTGCTGTCCTCTTTCATGGGACACTTGGTCACCGGGTCTGGATGAACCCAGCCTCCATTGTCTTCTACCTTTTTCTGTGGCTTGTGTGTACACAATCCTCACCAAGAAAATGCACACCCAATACTAGGTATGAAGAATATACCTGTTGTGTTTTGGGTTGTTGTGTAAAAGTCTGTTCATTGGAACCTTTCATCTGTCTTATCTGTCTGTAGTGCAGACACTAAGAAAGAAAGGTAACATTAAACCTGACTTATTTAATTGCCAAAAAATATTTGTTATCTCTAGTCTAGTATTGCTTACCAAAACATCTACGTGAAAAAGTTAAGTCATAATATGGTGAGCTTTAGCATTGAGAAGTGTCCCCTTCCCTATTACATGAATGAGAACAATTTCTAACAAGATGTCAAAATCTCCAGTTACTATTTAGTAACAGTAAGTAAAAGTACTAACAGCAAATAAAATATATTTGTGTCAATACAAATACCACGGAAGAAACCACAAAGATTCCTGATATAATCATAAGGGAAAGAAGGAGAATATACACATTTTAAAATAGCGTTTAACAAAACTCACCTGTACAAAAACGTTTAAGCCAAAAGAGACTATTGCTCGTGTTGAAATATTCAGCTAGTGTTATTTTCAAAACAGTGTCACGCAGAGATTTTCAGATGAAAATTACTTTTTCCTTTAAGGCAGAAGCTCCCCAAAATCAACACAAACTGGAGAGAGCGTGAAGTATGGAGAGTTTCAGCTGGTAAATGACGGCTTTAGGACATGCTGGTTAGAAGCGCTCAGCGCCGGGAGGGCTCTGGCCAGCAGGTGGCGAGTTTTCTTCAGGATTGCTCTCCACAAAACCTTCTGACGCTCCCGCCCGGCCAACAATGCCCTGGCTCTATGATTCCTACAGTTTCACTTACAAAAGCCTATCTCAAAATAACCTTAAGGGTCTGACCCCAAACCACAAATAGCGGGAAGTTCTCGGTTAGGGCTGAAGCTCTGTCAGTACTTAACCTGCCCCTTGGGCCGAGGTATTACAGCATATTGGGTATTCAGGATCACCTGACGGCACAAAGCCTCCCTGTTAGATGACCTTTATCTCTAACACTTCAGCATAGCAGTGTATGATAGAAAATTGTCTTTCCGACTTGGCTTTTGACTTCCTTTGCTTTTGTGACTTTTAGCTGATCCCTTGGCTTTATTTCCATGTAGTTTCAGTGGGAATTTATAAAATTTTTGAAATTTAACAATAAAAAAAAAAAAAAAAAAAACAAAAAAAAACCCAACTCTTCTTTCTGTTTTCTTTCTGTAGTCCTGGTATATATTTAGAAGCCGCTAAAAACAGGAAAGACATTGCAAGTGATTATAAAACTAAAATTCTGTTTTCTTACATGTTATCCTCATTTTAGAGTTGTTCTAAATAATGTAATTCTTGCCAGACCATTATTCCTATTTATTTTAGCCAGACACTAGTTCTACATTAGTAATAATAATACTTTGCATTAAAATAGCACCTTTCCACTAAGTACAAGCTGAGAAATTGGATCTGCAGTGACACAGAACTGCAGTTGTTAGATACTACTGTAACTGAAGTAATTGTAAAAGCTCATATAGATTTCTGTGGAAGAAAACTGGAACCCCACGGCTGCTTCAAAGTCACATAGTCATGTTAGTGGTGTATATGGCTGGGATCAATTGGCCTCTGGCAATTCTCATATTATAGAAGAGAGGCAGTATAGAAGTGATTTAGATGACTGGAGACTGATGTCATCGAATTTAAAATGTCCTAGTCCCCTGTGGAGGATTGGCCAGTGTATCTGCCAGCAGTGATGGTCAATTAGCTGCAGAGCTGCAGCCAACTGAACGGAAAGTGGTGCTGGGGTCACCAGCTATTGACAACACATTTATATGTGGTGAGGAAGGTGACCCCAGCACATGCACCTTTATCCCTCTAGTGGTCCAGCTCCCTGTCACTGTACAAGAGCTAAAATAGTGGCAGTCTCAAATATTCACTGAAATAGTGAATGTCTCAAACCTATTTTTAAAGTTGACCCCCATTGACTACTGGGCCAGGCTCTGACCTCCTTTGAAGGCTTTCCAAGGCTTAGGCATAGGATATTTAAAATACCACCCATATTTCTGAGCTGTGGACTGTGAGTCAACAGATACAACCCAGCAGAGCTGCTCTAGAAGCCTGTCCAAGGCCACACAGTGGGTTTGCACAGGGTCTTCACAATCTTCAGCGCCTTTTCCCTCAGCTTTCTGGACTGAATGTGCCTTTGGGTGCCAGTGCCCAGACTATCAGGGTAAGAAGATACAAGTATTGGCAGCTGACTGAACCAAGAGCCTTATTTCACTACTTATCCCAGGATCTATGCAATGAACAAAGCCAGAAGAAGATCCCAAATAATTAGGATATAAAACCTAGGGTCCTGTTTGTATTGCCATCTCCAGCCCTCCTAAGCCCAAAGAAGATGTTGAATTGCTGCAATGAAATGTTGCTGTGCTACGTCCTAGAAAAAACTTTTCCAACCACTTCTTACACACGCACAAAAAGGTTTATTTTTTTATCTGTAACAAGATTCTTGTAATGTAGATGTATGATCTATCAAATACTGCAGATAGATACTTTGTTAACTACTAAAGATAAAGCCTGACAAAAATGCAGAAATAGAAAAGACTTACACCCATCTCACCTTGAGGCAATGAACTGAGATGCCTAAAATAGGGACCATTGGCACATGGACAATCAAAAAGAAAGGTTTCTCTGAACCAGAGAATCAGAATCTCTGAATCAGAACTCAACATGGGCCGTATCTACCTCTATTCTCTGAAGAATCTGGGAGCCAACACCTCTAAACTAGGGGCAACAGTTTAATTGGAAGAGCAACACATCTGGGTTGAGTTACAGGTATAAGTGGGGTCAGATAATTAGTTTCCTTCGCTTTCAGGAAGTGCTGGTTCCACTGGATGTTACTAGCCCAACCTCACTACGATGAAATCCCTTAAGGGATGATAGATCTTGTGGAATCCTGATTCCAGTCTGTGTTTGAGAGACCATGGCAAGCAAATGCTGCCTTCATCCCGAAAAGTCATGGAGTCTTCCTTTAACCATTAATGACAGTAAATATAAACCTTATCAAATACATGTTATTCCAAAAGTTTCAAACAAATGTGGCTGACATTCCTTGAATCATTATACTTGTACCCCTAATTCTACTGTGCATACTGTAAGGCTGTCTGTCTTCATGTAAGGCTTCATATCTACATGTACATACAAAGGTCATTTCCTTTTCTTTGTGTACATATATATACACACGTGTAACTCTAATTCCATAAATACCATTTTTTTTTACCACTTAGAAATAATCTTTCACCTCTGTGAGACACCTTCCATTGTGATCCTTTTTCCTAGCCAAACCTGAGCTGGATGAGTTGACGGGTGCCACCGCTAAGTTTCCAGGCTGGTAGAAATGTGTATTTTATAGCAACAGAGGAAGGACTTCTCTGTAAAACATGTGGCATAGGCATAATCCACAGCAAAATGATGTGATGTCCAGGCTTTGCTGGTGTTCCACTTAGGCATCCCAATTCACACTGGTCTTTGTCTCGTAGGCCCGTTCTGAGCTCATGCCACCAAAACTTTCAGCTCCTATGGGGTCATTAAATCCTTACTCAGTTTCCAGCAGATATGGGAATTGTATGTGAATGAATGCAATGTACACAAATCATTCCAGCCACCCTTGTATTAAATGAACTTTTTTAAGAAGCTGTTTTTGACCTGATAGAATATAATGGTTTCAAGGGAACCATATAGCCATTACAATCCATCATATAAATGAATACTTAGGGACACCTAAATCCAAAGATTATTTGACTGTTATACATATACTTACACAAAGGGGGCTGGAGGATAGACCCCTCAAATCTGCTGTGAAAACATCTGTACTTTTAGGAAATTCTTTTTTAAAATAAGCACATGCACAAACTTTCTCAGATTTCCAGAATGATCAGTCCATTTTAAATCAAAGTGGCCCCCAGCATCAAATTACAGCCTGAATGTATTGCTAGCAAATTATCAGTTTAGAAAAGCAAGGAGGTTTAGAATGATAAAGGGTGTTTTATATGACCAGTTCTGATTTTGAACTCTGGCTTCCCTATAACCTGATGGGTTTTCACGTGTTATTAATGTTAATTATGTACTGTACCTCTTTAACATCTATGGCAGATACTGTAAAGCTGAGGGAAAGCAAGCAAAATAAAATACAAAAGTGTTCTCCAAACCCTGTTTTCGCTTCCTTTTGTTGCTCTCTTGTAATGTAAAAACAGATAAATGGTTTCCTCTTTCAAATACAACAAAAAGAAACGACTCCTGGGAGGAGCCCCTGGGATGCCAAGTTTGAGCCTGGATTCAATTTTTATGACCACTGTAAAAACTCCTGAAAATAGGAAATTATAATGGAAATGCTGACTCTCGCTGCAGCAGCGTGAGCAGCACCGCCGCGGCGTTAGTAGTGATCTGAAGGGGCTGGAAGTTGAAGTGGAATCATTTACACAACCGACTTCACGCCACTTTACAAACAAGGGGTGTGCGTGGCTGCAGGGGGGGTGGAGAGAGAGAGAGAGATCTTGCTCTTAATTAGTTGCTTGCAAAATCCATTGTGATTCTTGAAGAAGACAAATCCCCCATCGCCCTGTTCTGGGTTTTCCTTTCTGGTCCGGAATAGCTGCTGGCAGAGGCTTGTCTCTGCCGGGTGTGGAAGGGGCAGGGGCCGTGCCCTTGGCCCCGGGCAGCCGGTGGTCGCTGCCCCCCGGCAGCAGCTCGCTAGCGAAGGGCAGCCAGACGTTCGGGCGCTGGGGCACAGCTCAGCCCGGCGCTGAACGCCAAGGACACGCTTTCTCCCTCGCTAACAAAATGGAGATGCTCCAAAGTTTGGCTTTTATTTTCAGGGAGATGTAGAAGTTGGGTTTTGGTTGGTTTTTCTTTTTTTTTTTTTTTAAAAAAAAAAAGCAAAACTTGGCAGAACAATGTTCTCTCCATCTCCGTGCCGATTTGGGGGGGGGGGGGGGGGGGTTGTGAATCAGAAGAGCATTTACTCGCACCGAGGGAGCGATTTCCACCCGCGCCGCTCGCCGCTGTTCTTCCGTGTCTTGTCATTAGCAGCTATTAAAATAATAAGGCTGGATGGGACCTGGAGGGCGAAGTGGGGGACGGGAGAGAGAGAGGGGAACCGCTCTCGGAAAGGGGGTGCGGGAGCGCCCGGGCTGCCGCCGGCTGCGCTCCCCGTCTCCCCGCCGTGCTCCCCGTCCGCGCTCCGGGCTCAGCCCCGACGGGCTCGTTTCCCTTCCTGGGCCCTCGCTGGCTCTCCCGTTTCCATCCGAGCCCGGTCTATGCTGGGGCGGGGGGGGGCGGGAAAGGGGAGGGGGGAGGGTGGTCAGAGCCTGCACAGTCTAATCCTTCACCGCGGTTAACACCAAAACCGCAGGAAGAGGCAAAACCAGGCAAAGCGAAGGAAAGCAGAAAAAAAAAAAAAGTTATATATATATATATATATAGCCTCCAGGTGCTACTGATAGCAAGGGGGCCTGTCTCGGGGGGCCGCCCTGCCCGGGGAGGCACGATGGCAAGGCGGGGAAGGCTGCGGTGCACTTGTGCCTGCTCTTCCCGGCGTACCCGCCGCCGGCGCTGGCCCCTTCCCCTGCCAGGGCACCTCCGAGCGCCGGGAGGCTTCGGAGCCGCCGCCGAGAGCGGCCGGCTGCTCTGCCCTGCTCCCGGCTCCCTTCCTCCGGGGGCTTCGGGATCGGGCTGCCGAGCGGAGACGGTTCTGAGCAGCCACCCCTCGCCCCGACCCGCTGCCGCCTTGCGAGGGGCGAGATGTTGGCTGGGCTCCGGGCGGCGATGTTGCCCTCGAAACCCGCCGAGCAAACAAACGTCCCCGCCCTGCCCCGCCGGCCCCGCTGCTCCCCGCAGCCCCGGCCGGGCGCCGGCGGCTGATGCTTCGCAAGCGGCGTTGGTTGTTTCTGCTCAATCAAAGATTTTTCACGGGACGAGCGCCGTTCCCCGGTGGGGAGAAAGTCCCACGGAAGCAAAAGGGAGTTTTCTCCTGCGCAAGGCTAGGGGATGGGGCCGGGAATCGTTATTCTTGCAGAGGTTAACTGGGTCCCGAAGGTGGAGCCGGGTGCCGCAGCTGAGGGAGGGAAGAGGAACCCCCGCCAGGCTGCGCAGCCCTCTCCCAAGAGACGTGTAGGTGCATCCAGGGGTGCCCGGCTTAAAGCGGAGGAGGAGCCACCCCCAGTACCTGCGCTGCGCAGGATCAGCCCTTGAACCTCGAACTCGTTGGAGACGAGGTGACCAGCGCAGCGAGCTCGCTACGGGAGGGAAGGCGAAACGTCCCCAGATGCGCTCCCCGTGCCCCCTAAACCTGCTCCGCACGGGGGGCACGAAGCCGCCCCGCCGGCACTGGCACCGGGACCACCGGCAGCTCGGCGAGGCGGCCGCGCTCGGCGCCGGCCCCGGTGCTGCGGGCGCGAAGCGGGGATCCAGCCCCGCTGGGGTGAGCGGCTGGTGCTGTCCGGGATGCTGGTCCCCGGGAGCACAGCCCGGGGGGGGCCTTCTCCTTGCCTATGCATGGGTCAGGATGTCCCCGGGATGGTTTTGGGAAAGGGACACAGGTGGGAAATAGGAATGGAGACTCCAGTCTCCCCGGTCACCCCTCAGATTTCTCTCGAAACGAATTGGCTTTCGCTGTCACGTCTAAGTCCTACAAACGTGGCTGGATTGGGGAGCAGATGCCTTCACTTTTTACGACTCTCTTGAAGTTGTAACATTCCTAATCGACAGCAGATCTTCGCTACGGAAAAGCGCAGCGCACTCCCTGCGTGTCAGTGCTAATAGTGGTTTTGCATCCCGTTCCCGGTATTAGGTTCCCCACCGTTACAAGTTGACATAATGCAAATTAGCAAGGGACATCATAAAAATCCATCCGAGAATAAAGGTTTTGGAACAGCATACCCTCCGTAACTTAAACACCAGGTATTTGAACCAAATGCACTTAGCCAGACAGTTAACCTGAAACTTCAGTTCAATCGCCAGTGAGTTGACAAGTCCAAATATTTTTATTTTTTAACAAATACGTAAATATCAGACTATACGTTACCCCGGCAGCTTTCAGCTACAGCTTCCAGTAATGCTCTGGAACAGGCTAATATCCCAACGACTCGCTTTGATTATAAACGATTTTCGCGTGGGAATCATTTTCTGCGTCTCCCTCCCCCCTAGACACTGAAATCTTTCACTGCCCTTCATTTCGATGTTTAAGTATTTCTTTCGGAATGATGATTTCTGTAACTGGAAGTGCATTTCTGTTGTTGTTCCCTTAAAGGCAGCACATACAGGTATCTTTGCTGATGTTGTGTTTACCATCTCAACTAATCTCCTACTTCTCTAAAGAGAATTGCGAATTTTGTTTTATTAATGCACGCACCCACCCCCAGCTACACCAAGATTCTTCCTCTGGGAAAAGAAAAATCTCCTGTTAGAAGAGCGTATCTCCGGTCTCTTTCTTGGTTTAGGGACACTTGGGGATCTTACATTCACGTTCTGTCAGCAGGACTTGAAAACTATTTTTGAAAATGCGAACTTATTCGAAGGCAATCAACTTACAGCATCGGGAACAGGATTGCACTCTCGACGTTCCGACCCCCGAAAAGGAATAAAAGTGCTAGGGTCTGGGTTTGGTTGTTTGTGTTTGGTTTTTTTTTTTTTGGTGGTGTTTGGGTTTTGTTTTTTTTTTTGATCTGGGAAATAATAAGAATGGGAGAAAGGAAGAAAATAACAGCACGAAATGAGAACTGAAGAAGCCAGGATGAAGGAACGTCTTTGCTTCGCCTCTGCTTCATAAAAATGCCAGTCGCTTACAAAAGGAGGGAACGAAAACCTCCTCGCCTGCCCAGAGCAGCGAGAGGTGTTGGACCCTAGACCCTCCCCAGAAACAGAGAAGTTTTGGGGCTGAAAGGGCAGCACCAGGGCTTACTTCGCCACGCTCCTGTCGTGTATCATGCACGTTTATTCTGCAGGATGATAACGCAGTATTTTCTTGTTGCTGTTTTGTTGAATTATTTGTTTGTTTTTTCTTCGGAGATGGGCAAAAATCGGTGTAACAACGACAGTGACATGAACAATAAAAAAACACATGCGTGTCCCCTGAGCACGGTGCCGTGTTATCCTGACGGATCTGTCTTCGCTAGCGTATTATATTACCGTGGTTGCTCGGGACAATGTAACACACCCAAGCAATTTTCCCCCCTTCACGGATCTGAAGGAGTGTGAATGGATGGGTGAATAGAAAAACAAATAAGCAAGGAGATTATGGCCTCAGGATTAATTATAAAGCATGTTTAACCTTTTCTCTTTCGAGGGTTATTTGCTTTGCCCGCTTCGCCCGGGTAGTCTCGCCTCCCGCCGGACCTAAGCAGGACTCTGCGGCTCTCGATCCGCGGGGGATCCGCGGGACTTCGCCCGCCGCGCAGCCCCTCCCGAGGTGCGGGGAGAGACCGTCCCGGCCGCGGGAGGAGGGACAAGAGGAAGGCACCGAGGTCAGGGGCTCCGGGGCGGCAAGTGGGGACCGGCAGGGATGCTGGGGCGGCAAGTGGGGACCGGCAGGGATGCTGGGGCGGGAGGAGGAAGCGGCTCTAACCGGGAGCGGACCCCTCACAGGTAAGCGGATCCTCTCGGAGGATCTTCTCGGAGAGGAAGAACAACTTGTGATCCCGAAGTCGTCTCAGAGGGAGCAGATCCCTCCTTCCATCCTTCCCTTACTTTTTTTTCTTTCTTTCTTTCTTTTTTTGCCGTTCTCCCCCTCCCTCCCTGGGCAGGTCCCGGCGAGTCCCGTCCCGCGGCTCGGCGGGGAGGGGGCGCAGCGAGGCCGGCCGGGAGCGGCGCGGAGCGATGCGGAGCGGCGGGTCGGGCCGGCGCAGGCAGCGGGGCCGGGGCAGCGGGACCCTCCGCCGCGGCACAACGCGGGGCTGCACCGGGGGGACGCCGCCCGAGCCCCTTCCCGGGAGGCCGCTCCGCCGCGGGGGGCCGCGGGTAGCGGGCCCCGGGGAGATGCCCCGGGGGAGGCTGCGGGAGCAGGGCGGGGGGGCGAGATCACACGTTTGCGGGCTGCCAGCCCCGGGCTGCTGCGCCTCCAGGAGAAGCGGGTTGAAAAGTTGGTTCTTCCCAGCCAGAAACTTTCGCCCTGCGTGCGCATGCCCGGAGCGGAGTGGGAGGTTGAGGGGGGAGCTAGGAGGCGGGGGGGGGGGGTTGAAATAAGGAGGAGGCTGGAGGGAAGGGATCGGTTCAGTGTGAGCTCGGCTGCTCCCGGGCGCGTTTGCTCTGCGGCTGCCGGCGCCGGGAGCAGGAGCAGGAGGAGGGCGAGGACCTCCCTCTGCATCGGCCCGAGCACCTGGACACCTGGCCCCGCTGCTCGCTCGGATCTGCCTGTGCCCGCTGGAGGAGCAGTGGGGTGGGGTGGGGTGGGGAGGGGAGAGAGCTGTGCCCCCCAGGGCCACTACAGACACTGACCTAGCACGACCTCTTTTTATTTTTTTTATTATTATTATTTTCTTTTTTTTTTTTTTTTTTCCTATTATTTTATTTTACCAGCTCCGATTTAGCCCAGGATCTTTTAACTGCTGCCAGCGGTGGAGCACAGATCGGGATTAGGTAAATAAAAAGAACAACTCATTTTGTTTGGTTTTTGTTTTGCCAAGCCTCAGGGGTTGGGGATATCGATCCAAACACCTCTTCTTCTCTCTCTCTTCTTTCTTCCTTTCCTCCCACCCTCTCCCAGCACCCCCTGGATGGTGCAGAAGTGGGGAAATGGTGGCTCACGTGAGGAGGACTGTTCTCCTCGGGGCGGGCAGAGGGCTGGGGGAAGCCTTCACATGGCGCTCGGAGAGTTGGATGCTATTTAAAGATTTGTCCTCCCCTTCCAACGTTGTTTATCCCCCCTCGCGGAGGAGCTGTGTTTTAAACCCGAGCTAAAAATGGCACATACGAGCTGCACAACAGAAGCCTGGATGGTCCTTTATGGACTTGAACGTTCAGCTTTTCTCCTCTCCGTTTTTTCCTTTTCTTTCCCTTTATCTTCTTTCTGTTCCTCCTCTTCTTTCTGTTTGTCCTTCCTGCTCCATGTTTAGTGTCTTAGGGTCCGAGAAGCCTTCTCTGTTCCCTCCCAAGGCCATAACCGAAATGAATCCGGTGTTTATGTTTGTCTGAATGGATCGAAACCAGTTCAGCGTAGGGAGAGGCTGAACTTCCCTCGAGGCCGAGCCTATAAAGTGTCAGTGCAAAGCCGAGGATTAGGGTATAGTTGTTACAGTTGGCTTTGGAGAGAGAAACTATAAAACCCGAGCATTTCGGAGATGACGGTAGCGCGGCGGGAATTGTCCGGTAAAACGCGAGCAAGGCAGGAGGGCGAGAGCCGTGTCCCGGACAGGTGCACGGCCGATCCAGCTCAGTAAATCCGAAACCAGCCGAGGGAAGGGGCCAGCCCCTAACCCAGCGCTGAGCTCGGAACTCCCCCGGCCCCGGCGGCGGCCCCCGGGAGCCCGGCCCGGGGACGGCGCGGCCTCGGTCGGCCAGGCCTGGGGCTGTGGCTCGGTGCCCCGCGGGGGTCTCACCGCCAAGGTTCTGCCCCCTCCTCGCCGTGGCTGTGCGTGCTGTGCCCGTGGGAAGCGAGGAGTGCAGAGGGAAGAAATCCCCGCTGCCACCGGGAGGGAGGGAGAAGGATTTGTCCGTGCGCGGGGCAGAATGCGAGGGTGAATCTTGTGCTGGGGCGGGTGGGCTTTCTACACCCGGGGGGGCTGAAAAAGCACGCAGGCAAACCCACCCAGCCAACGTTAAAGTTCAGCGAGGAGAGGACGGCGGAGCCTGGCCCCGCCGGCAGCCGCCCCTGCCCGCCTCCCGCCCGGCGCCGACCCACCGGGCTCCGCACCCGGCGGTTCTCGTTGTGTTGGGTAAAGGCTGCCCCGAGCAGCGCAGCGACCGCGGGTCCAGTTGGACCCCGATTATTATTATTATTTTTTATTATTATTATTATTGCGAGGCTGAAACCCGCCGCACTCGCAACGGTGGTCCGGAGAAACTTGTCAGCGCTGATTTCGTGATAAAACGTGAATGACGATTTTATAAGGATTGAGCGGAGATATCCAAGGCACATGCTGGCTGAGTCCTTCCAGTCCTCATTAATGTTAGCAATTAACTCTTTCACGCTCAATTAGCCCCGAATAAACCTGCTTTAATAGATTCTGCACACTTCATTAATACTTTGAATCAATCTGTGCTGAACAATGCGCTTTATTCCTCAAGAGCACCACGCTCGAATAATGCGGAGCGAAAGGGCAATTTTATTCCCTTTCCAGTCAGTTTCCCAAGCACAGATAAATTCTAAGCTGTGTTTCCTCGCTTAAACGGATCGGAAGGGAAAATCTCGTCCCCTCGGACAAAATAAATAGCCGACCTGGTGGCAAAATGCTGCACACCGCCGGGATGCAGCCGAAAGGACAGGGCTACCAGACTGGAAAGGACTCAGGCAAAACACGAGGACTTTTTTTTTTTTTTTTTTTTTTTGACAGATGAACCTGATTGCTGTAGATTGAGGCTGTCGCAAGAATGCAGCATTTTATGCCCGCTACTTTATCATGTTTGTAAAAATAAGCAGCGCTTTCAGGGTAATTTACCTCCTCCGTTCCTCCATGTGGAACTAATTAGCAAACCTCATTATTTATGAGGCAGGTATTTAATGTAACAAATATCCCTTTCAAAGAGCACATCGGAAATTGATAATTCAAGGTAGAAAGGAAAAATACCGACTAGCCACAAGATTACTTAAAAATCCGTTTAATTTCGCCCCTTGCTACGCTACCAGCAAAAAGACGGGGGGGGGGGGGGGGTTATTTTTTTTTTTTTGTTTTGGGGGGCGGGGGGTTTTTTTTGTGTATAAAAGTAGTAGAATTTAATCTGGAAGGTTAAGATTACAATGGTCTTAAAACAATGGCAACTGGACAATAGTATTACCGTAACTTCAAACAGGACAAAGGGTAAGAAATCTGGAGACAGATGTAGTCTTTCAAGTTTATGATCCTATTTTGCAGGGTAAATTTATCTTGGCATGAGTGGGTTTTGTTTCAGGCAGAACACAAGTGGTTTGTTCTTAATTACTCACCGAGCGAGTTTGTGTTAAAAAAGAAAACTCCGCACAGTTTTATTGTGATGGGGGAATTCAAGCAGAGAACTCGGGGGTCTTCTTCTGCAAGAAAATAAAAATAAAAAAGAAGCCCCGATAACGATCTGTTTACATGAAACAGAATTAAAGGTGGAGGTGACACCGAAATCAAAGAAACGTTGATCTCTCCGCGGGCAAGCGGGAGAGCGGAGAGTCACTGCGCCGGGAAACGCGTCCGCTTTGATGTCCCGGAGAGAGGGGACTTCT
Organism: Coracias cyanogaster; assembly: GCA_033124195.1. Taxonomy (NCBI): domain Eukaryota; kingdom Metazoa; phylum Chordata; class Aves; order Coraciiformes; family Coraciidae; genus Coracias; species Coracias cyanogaster. Next base: position 87,882 of record JAVSBS010009035.1, on the reverse strand, counting down.
TTATGAAATACTCTGCTCTTCACCTATATTTTTTACTATCCCGGTCTCGCAGAGCAAAAGTGTAGCTTACATTTCTGGAAAAGTGCCAAGAAACTTGTAGTAACGTGAACACTCTGTTCCCACCTCCCCTTTCCTTCTTTTTTTTTTTTTTTCACCTCTTTTTATTTTCCCCTTGTTTTCTTTATTTTCTATCCTTTTCTTCTCTCTCTCTCTCTTTATATTTTTTTTTTTTTTTAAATAATAGAACTGCTGTAGCAAAAAAACGGGGGCGCACTGGATGCTATTTTGACCCGGCACTTTTTTCCCTTGGTTTCTGCCCCTTCTTCGTTTGGGAAATCGAAAGAGAATTTTTTCAAATGTTATCGAGCAAGAATTTACTCAAATTGACATAGCATGGTTTTGCTCATATATTCCACACTAAATGTTTTCTAAGGATAAGAAGACAGAAAGTGGGATAAGCCCAGAAATTAACTCGGTTTGTAGTAACATGTTTCATGCTTGAGAGATCTAGGGCTACCTAGACAGGAAAATAGACGCCGAGCCGTTGTGACAGACAGAAAAAGACATTTCAGGTAACAGGACAAGAGTGTTTTCTGTGCACTTTGTTCTCGGGGTCATCGACTGAGGCATTTGTGCTGCGAAGTGGACACGTCTAGCATACAGGCAGCATTAGCAACAAAACAGTCTGGTTGGTTCATCGAACCAAAATAGTTTTAAAAAAAAAAGGGGGGGGGGGGGCAGGGAGGGGGTGAGAGAGGAGGAGGCGAATGTAATGTGTGCATTTCTCAATCAGCCACTATCCGAAATGTATCCAATTTAAAAAAGGCAAAATGTCACAATCTCTTATTCTGGGTCATTGCGATGGAATTCCGGTAAGGTTTGAGTCTCTCTTCCTGCTGCTGATTTATGTAAAGCAGTGTGAAAGGTGGACCCGGCACATAGAACTGCTCAGTAAGCTTCTCCCTCTCACACCCTCCCAGTTGCAACTCTTTGGTCTGAGCAACAGCCTGCATATAAATCAGATTTGTTTTCCTGGTCTTTAGACCTCTTCTGCAACCAGTTTTCACCCCCCTCCAGCCCAGAGGGACAATTACTACTCTGCAGCATTTTGCTGCCTCCTTTCCTCCAAAGTGGTTTCACGCTTCATATGGCCATGAACGGATCCTCCAGGCTGTGCTGTGAGGATTCTGTTGGGAACCTGTGGGGATCCTACGGTGACTCAAGAGGAAGCCTATAGGGGATGGTAGGAGGACTCTAGGTGGATCCTGCAGGAGCCTGACCGCAAACCTGCAGGGGTCTTATGAGCACCCTGTGGGGTTCCTGCTGGAAAACAGCCCTACTGAGGGCAAATCCCAGAGTCTGCTGGGGGGAAAGTGAGCTGTGGGCTGTGCAGTGAGGAGGCTCCCAGGGCTACAGGAATGTGATGCCTCCAAAAGCCATGGGTGCTCTTTTGCACTTACAAAGATGGGAAGCTATGTGTCCTACACCAGTACTTGTGAGGCATCTCCTGCCAAATTTTTGACAGCATCTGGGGCTGAATTTGTAGGCAGGGCCAGATGTACCTCGATGCTGCTGCCTGGTAGCATTTTCCCCTCCAGCTCTTGTGTGGTTGAATGGGCAGGGATTTGGCTTAGAGGAGAGGCTGGGGGCTTGGTGGTACCCTGAAACACAGAGCAAAGTGGTGGCACCCAGCCCAGGGAAGGGCTTCGGCCTTGCAGCTGGTGGGTTGGGTATCCCCATGGGAAGGGTCCCTCCAGCCCTTGCCTTTTTCCTTTTGAAGGGTTCTATTTGAGTGATTGCCTAGATTAGGACGTGGGCTTGCAGCCAGGCACTTCCCCCTGGGGAGAGCAAATGGCACTTCAGATTTGTCACCCAAACTCAGTGTTTTCCCTTTTCTTTTTGCAATACATGAGAGGGAGGACTGTTGACTGGTATTTCCTCCCCTTCTCCCCTCTCCCCCCCCAAAAAAAAAAACTGTTCTGGGATCTTCTTTTTTTTTGAATGAGGGAGGATATACCATTTTGAGCACCCAAGTGCCCCCACCACTGCAGAGGTAGAGGCTTGGCTGAGGCTAGACCCCAGGAGTTGAGTGACCATGGGGCAGGGAGCTCTCTGCACACCCCCCACCTGTTTTTGTGGACAGATGCAGTGGGCTGTGGGCACCTAGGAAGGGATTTTAAATTACATGGGAGAAGCTTGAGCTTTGTGGGCCAAAATAGCATCTCTTTGCTGTCCCTGTGCAGAGGATCATTGGATGTCTACCTACCACAGGGATGCTGCTGGGGGGTGAATAATTGCGGATGGGGTAAGACGTTTGTGTGTGAAGTATGGGGAAAGGAAGAGTCTGGAGCCCTGTGGGTATACACTTAAAGCCAAGAGATGGCCAGGCCTCTCCAAGTCCAAGGCAGCCTCCTCCAGCAGCTTTGGAGAAGGGCATTAATGAGCGGTAAAGTGAGAAATTCCCTCTGCTTTTATCTTTGTATAAATCCATCTCTCTCTCTTTCCCCCTCCATCTTTTTTTTCCAGAACTTTTCCTCCCCCGTTCCCAAGATCCTCCTCCTGAGCGGCCACCATGGGAAGTAAGACTCTGCCAGCTCCGGTGCCTATTCATCCTTCCCTCCAGCTCACCAACTACTCCTTCCTGCAAGCATTCAATGGGCTGCCCGCCGTGCCCTCTGACCACCTCTCCAACCTCTATGGCTTTAGCGCCCTGCACGCCGTACACCTGCACCAGTGGACTTTGGGGTACCCAGCCATGCATCTGCCCCGCTCTTCCTTCTCCAAAGTGCCCAGTGTGTCAAGCCTGGTGGATGCACGGTTCCAGCTGCCCACCTTCCCGCTCTTCCCACATGTCATCCAGCCCAAGCAAGAGGCCACCAATGTGACCCTCAAAGCCAAGCCCCGCTTCGACTTTGCCAACTTAGCAGTGGCTGCCACACAAGAGGACCACTCTAAACTGGGACAGGCAGACAGTCAGGGCTCACCACCAGGGCTGGGGTCTTTGCTTGAGGTGACTAAACTCTCTCCAGAGAAGAAACCCACGAGGGGAAGGTTACCGTCCAAAACTAAGAAGGAGTTTGTGTGTAAATTCTGTGGCAGGCACTTCACCAAGTCCTACAACCTTTTGATCCATGAAAGAACCCACACTGATGAACGGCCCTACACATGTGACATTTGCCACAAGGCCTTCAGAAGACAGGATCACCTGAGGGATCACAGGTAACAATTCTTCTCCAGTCTTTTTTTCACCTTGTGTATCTGTACTCTCCTCGTTACCCGCCTACACTCGTGAAGGTGGTTGTAAGAAAAGTCATGTCAGCAGTGCCCCTTCTTGGTTTTCCTCTGCCCACTGCAGGTGGAGAAGCCCAGATAACTCCCTTTGGAAGACAGGCTTGGTTTTGTACCCACTAATCATGTAGAAATGGCTTGCACAGCGGCCTTCTTAGCTTCTACAGACACTTTCACCATCTCTTTGCATTGCCTTGCACTCTCTACCTTTGTGACTATTCAGGAGTGTCATGAAGACACACAGTCTGATGACCTTGAAGGAAGAGAGAAGCTCTTTATCCCCAAGAAAGGAACCCTTGTAAGCTTTGGACCCCCCCCCCCTCTTGCACACACACGTACGATGACTGCCCAAGTGCCGCACTCCAGCACTCTTGGTCTCAGCACTAGGTGTAAAAAGCTCCAGTGTGTTCTCTCTCAGGTACTCACTGATGCGTTTAGGCCGTTTATTTCTGACAACTCTTTTTTTTTTTTTTTTTTCTCTCCCTAGATATATCCATTCTAAAGAAAAGCCTTTTAAGTGTCAAGAATGTGGGAAGGGATTCTGCCAGTCCAGAACGCTAGCTGTCCACAAGACACTGCACACGCAAGTAAAGGAACTGAAACCTGCCAAACTTAAGTGCTGAATCTCCAACGTCTATGAACTTTTCCTTTCCTTCAGACTTTATACCAAAACCAGAGCAGAAACAAAACTTTCAGGATGGGAGCACTGAACTTTGTGTTTTGTTTTTGTTTGTATTTTAAAAAAGAGCAAAGTCCCCCCCTCCCCACCCTTGCCCAAGAAACTAACTTCCTAAATCGTGGGTGAAAAGATTATTTTGCATTTAAAATATACATGAATGATGCAGAGAGTGCTAGCTGACTTGTGTGGCTTTGATAAACTTTATGCCAAAAGGTGGTGCTGACGTGTTGGACAGGAATCTCTTTCAAACCAAACAAAAACCCACAAGCCCTCCCCCATCAATCCCAACAAAACCCCCCCAGATCGTAGCTTCCAAGAGTATTACTTAAAAAACCCCCAACAATCTCTTATTTTATACTTTTTTTTTTTTGACTGTATAAAGCTTCTTATTTTTACACTTCAGGAAATACAGAGAATTCCAGAAGACGATTAAGAACTGAAACAGTGGTTTCTCATCACAGTACCATTAGGACAAGGAGAAACTTGCAAATCTCATTTGTTAGTTTGTTTTCTTAAAAGGAGAAGAAAATTAATATTTGGAAATTACATAAGTCTTTCAAGAGGGGAATCCTATCATGTGCTAGAAAATGCATCCACATCTTAGACCTGCGGGTCCCCAAAGTTTGCGGCAAATCAGTGTTCATGGGACATCTAGACCTTTTCTTTTGCCTTGTGGTCTAGTGAGCTGTGAGGAGGTTTGTAACTTGTGGACTTACTTAAAAAAAAACACAGAGGAAAGAAAGATGGCAATATGTTGAACTGACGGTATGCACAACATGGTTTTAGTGGTACTTTAAAGTCTTCGTGCGTCCTGATGAGAGAGAACAAATCTCAACCTGAGAGCATATTTTTTAAAATGCTGGCTTTCTGAACAGTGTATTCAAATTAAGAGACATTCCAATAAGTTTTGTTTATTAAAAAAAAAAAAAGTTGTATGGCTGTTTGGCACTTTATGCTGATTATTGGTAATTGACATTTATCACTGGATTGTGTGTGTTTTTTAAGTATTAAAATAAATCGTTATTTTATAGGCAAGTCTGCATGGGCTACACATGTGTTCATTGGGTTTGGGTTCTCTTCGCTGGCAAAACCTCTTTGTCAACATTCAGATTTTTGTTTGTTTGTTTTTAGATGGTATTTCCTCAGTGCTTGTTTCTACCAGTTTTGGAAAGTCTAGATCCTTCCTTTATGCACAAGCTTTCCCCCCTCCTCATTTTATTTTTTTTCCTCTCTTTTTATTTTTTTTAATTTTTTTTTTTTTTCCCCCAAGACTGACAAAAGTAAACATCTGCAGGGAGTCAAACAATTTTTCTGCTAGCGTGGAAAAAAAAAAAAGAAAAAGCCCCTCTTGGGTAACCAAATCTGGGGCATTAGCTGATAAGGTGAGGTGTCAGAGGTGTTACAAAACAAATCGGATGAATAACGGGCTAAACCCTTGCTGCCTTCAGAGCCTGCGGGCGGTGCGGGGAGCGCTGCCTCCGCACACCTCCGCCTGCCAGGAGCGGGCATTTCTCACCCGCATCTTCGGCCGGTTCCGCGCTGGCCGGGGCGGCCTCTTGCTCCCGGCAGCTGTCTCAGATCAGCGCTGTTTATTCCGCTGCGAAACGGCTTTGGGTCGGGACGGGGGCGAGAGAGCTCCGGGCTGGGGGATCCGCCGGAGCCTTTGAAGCGCTTCTTTGCCGTCCTTTCGCAGCAACCCCCCCAGCCCGCGGTAGGAGAAGCCTCCTGCAGGGCCCAGGTAAGCCGGGAGCCGGCCGGCGGCTCTTGCGCGGATGCTCTGCGCAGAGCGGCGCCTTTCCTCCCTTCCCTGCTCCGCTTTCAGAAAATATGTCTTTATTTGGTCAAGGAATCCTATCAACGGCAAGGAGAAAGTTGCGGGTAATTGTTTAATATAAGGAAAAGGGGGGGAGAAACCTCTCTCCCCTTCTTTTTAATTTTTTTTTTTTTAAATTGGACGCCCACTCGAGCGCATCGTTAACTGAATTAAACGCGCTTGCCGGGCGGGCTGCGGAGAACACGTTCGGCGTGGGAAGGCCCTTGGGAAGCGCCGGGGGCCGAGGTGACCCCTCGGGCTGCCCCCAGCGCCGGGGGCTGTTCTCACAGCGCGCAGGGGCTGGAGCCGGTGGCTTTGGCTTTGCCTTCCGCACCGCGCGTTTTCGCGGCTTTGGCTTTTCCACCTTGAAAGACATCCGAAACCCAACCGCTCGGTACCGGCGAGAAGCCGGGGGGTGGAAATCAGCCGAGCCCGCAGGAAGCCCCGGGCTGCGCCCCGACAGCGCGCAGCCGGCTCCGCGGGACGAGCGCGCAGCTCTGCGCGGGGCCAGGAGAGGAGAGCTCCCGCGCTGCTCCGGCCTCGCGTTGCCGAGCCGGGCCGAGCTGCCTGTTCTCGGCAGCGTCTCTCGGGGGCGATTTGCGCTGCCTCCGAAGGTCGCGTCCCCGTCCCTCGCCCGGCCCCTCCGCCGGGGTTTCGCTGCCTCGCCTTGCGCAAGCCCGGCGGGAGCGGCCGCCGGGCAGGGGCGCAGCATCCCGCGCCTCTCCGCGGAGCGCTGAGCCCCCAGCCGCCTTAACTGCCAGCCTAAGGGCCGGGTGGCTCATTCCCCGCCCCCGTGCGCTGCTTCTAAAGGGGGATTCGGAGAGAAAAATCCCCGACGCGCTGCCCTTCATCCCTCTCGCGTCGTTCGCGGCACAGAGTAAAGGCACCGGGATGCTCCCGCGGTCCTGCCGCGGAGAGACAAAGCGAAGGGCGCTGGAAGCCGGTCGCTTTTCAGGGGTCGTGACTACGGGGGAGAAATCCGAGTCCGGTCCAAAGGGAGGGAGGGATGCAGGGAGGGTCATTGCACTGAGGCTTTCCCACGGTCCCTCCACCATCTCCCTAGCACTGGGATATCGAAACACCCGTGGCGAGGTAAGAAACCGTACCAGTTACTGGTTCCTGGGAACCATTATAACTGCAGAATCGTGAAGGTGGAGAAACCGCGCCTCCCAGCTGGGCATGAGAAGCATTTCGTTTGTAGGGCTGAAGCCTGGTAATTTGCTTGCCAAGAATTTTCTTGGACGTGCGTTTTCATGTGCAATTAAAAGAAAAAATAATCCACAGAATTGACATAATCAGGATTACAGATGTATTAATATGACGTGGGCATATCGAGAACAGGATGCACGCGCAGCCTCTCCACGCCCTTCGCACAACACACATAGATGTGTGCGGATTTCCTCTTCCCAGAAGGCAGCTTTCAACCTTGTGCAAACAAGGCTATCGCTCTGGTCATGCTCTCAGCCGCACTGGTGAACAGTTGCCCTGTTCCCTCCAGGGTTTTGAATTTTGCTAGGCAGTATCAGTTCCGTGATTCCAAGGAAAGCAAAGAAGAGATGAAATCATGACAGTCAGAAGAGATAAGTTGTACTGACCCCCAAAATAAATGAAAGGAATTAGACGGGAAATGTGCCTTTTGAATCAGGATCATAAATAATTTAAATGATTAATTACCTCCCCTTTCTTTCTTTCTTTTTCTTTTCTTTCTTTGCATGTGTTTTAATCCGACATTCACACAGTGAATAAAACTTGCTTAGGCCTTTGTCTGCCAATGGAGACCTGATTCTGTTTTCACAGTTGCTTTAAATTTTGCATTTTCATCATAAAAACATCACTGAATGGGAGTTCGCAAGAGGCAAAAAACCAGGGCACCTGACTCTAGCTGTCTGTTCCTGTAAGATTTACAAGGGAAACACAGGTTTTTTGTCTTTTTTTTTTTTTTTAACCATTTCCAGTTGAAGGAGAAAATGTAAAGATGTCTTGGCACATCTCTCTTTCTTTTCTCCACTCTTTGCATTCCAGTCATTCTTTTTCTGCCCATAAACTCTTGCGACTCCACAAGAGCCTGATTCTGCACAGCCTATTTAGCCTGTTTTTTTTTTTTGTTGGATGCAGGAAGAAATCCTGTCAGATGGGGTCTTCAGTGTCCGTTTGTGAAACAGAGCAAAAGCCTCTCTCAGAACGTGCACTGGAACAGCAAATAGTTACTTTTCAGCTGTGGATTACATGTGCCTCTGAAAAGGAGACCACAAATCATTGGGTTTTTAAAGGTTCCGCATGAGTTGTATATTAATCCCAGTTTCCCTAGGGATGGATTAATCCCAGCTTCCCAGTTGTGTGGCTACAGACAATGTTGATGGGGTTGGGGGCAGGGGAGAAGGGAGATGGGGAAAGGAGAGGGAAATTAAAAAGATATATCACAGGAATACATGGCCTAAGTGGCGAGGAGCCATAAGTACTTAAGTTTCAATACCTCTTCTACCTCTGTCACCACATGTGAGCTGAAGAAGATCACTTCAGCTCCCAGTCTTCATCTGTAAACTGGGGATAACGCTGCTACTTTTGCTCCCAAGAGGCCTGGCATACCTGTATAGAAACTCCTGCTCAGCCCTCTGTAGTGAAAGGAGATATTCCAATTCGTACCTGGGCAGCTGAAAGCAGCGGCGAATCTGGGAGATCCAATGGAGTGTGCAAGACAAATTTATATTCACGTGCAATTCTTTTTCAGCCCTGGCAGTTTTGTTGAGCGATAGAGTCCTAGAGCCCAGCATGCATTTCTTCTGTACATTCCTATCCAATGACTAAACAGCGGGAATGGCATGGTCCAAATTCATCCCTGGTGGGACTCCAATGACATCAGCCATCTTTGTAGGAGGTTTTTGAATGAAGTCAATTGGGTTTTATGAGGACTGAGTTTGGCCACATACATATTTAATGGCTCAGAGAGCTGCAGCACTGAAGGAAGCTTTCCTTGTCCTAGGAAGAATTACTTGTGAGTCTAGGAGACACAAGCTAAGCCATTGACTACATTTACACAGTCAGGTTTACCTTATTTAAACTCAAGGAGCAGTGGAAGTGTGCTCAGCATCCAGCAGAACTTAAATAACAAGTCAGCTGCCCCAGAACATTCATAACTTTCGATAAAACTTTGTATTTGTCCATGCTGCTTGGTGCAGCACCGTGCCATGGATACCTAGCAGAAGTGTTTACATGACACGGGGCAGCACCCGGCAGGGATATTGGCATGAGGCCTGAAAGCAGAGCACTGGCTTCAGCACGGTGCTGTGTTGGAGCTGTTTGACTCTGCACTTTATTAGGCCTAACTATTCCAGAATCCCTGTCATACTCATACATCTCTGCCACTTCCAGCTCCTATCTCCCTTTCTACTGCTCTCTGGGCCTGTAATTAATTCCACTGCCAGTTATACCCAATGAGAACACGATAAATCACTAAAAAGGGGTGTTTCTTCCTCCACCAGTGCCTTGGCTGCTGGCACTAACTTCCCCTACACCTTATGCTTGTGCTTTACCGGAGTCTGATATTGTACCAAACATACACAAATATTTATACTAGTATTATAGTTCCTGACACAGTAGCTACTGAAAAACAACAATTTGATCAGTGGCCGTGATCGTACAAAGTTTGTCTATAGAGGTTGTCACCACTAATCAGTTAAATTATTTGCAAGGCCTATTGATTCCACTCTCTTACTCTATCTTCTAAGGAATGAGTCAACTTGAACAGTCAGAGAACTGTATTGCTAATTTTGAGTAGGAGAATGCGTGCTCTGCTTACACGAAGCACTTCAACTATTTTCCAAGGGATGAATGTCATACCTCTTTTCCTGATTTCTAATTTGCCTTCTGTCTTTACTAGATCTTTGGTGATGGAACTTGCATTTTATTTTCAGTATTTTGACATTATATGTGTGGAATAATGAAATCTGAGTTTATGGGCTTGTTCATCTCTTTAAACAGCCATTTGACTTTTCTAAATCCAGTGAAGCTATTCTAGTTTTACAGCAGAAGTTGTGAGATGAGAATTAAGCCTACTGATGGTTTTTCTTCAGCCACAAAATCTACATTGCTGAGACCCACTAACACTTTTTGTGAATATTTAATTTTCCCAAGTTTTATTTTACCACCTTGTCTTCTGTCCCTATTTGTCTGTATTTCATACTAGAGTAAATTGAGGAGAAAAAAGAGAAAAAGAAATTGTTACTGGCTTCTCAACAGGTATATGAGCTTGTACCAGAGACCTGATACACAGTTTTCCTTTTTTGAAAAAAAAAAAAAAAAAATTCAATTCTTATTTCTCAGGCAATATTTTTTTTTCATGTGTTAACACTTTTTCCCATCTTTTTTTTCTTCCTTAATGTTGCTAGAGTCATTGTCCTGTGCATCCTATTTCTCAATTTGTATTTCTGCCTCTTATTCAGCTCCATTTCAGTTTGTCTACATGTTGCTGCAAGTATTTATTTTATTTGTCACATCACTGGACCTGTTGACTCTATTTCAATCTGGTCTTTTTTTTTTTGCTACTCTTCGGCCTTCTGCATCAAGTTCAAGTTAGTGTCTTCCAGAATGAAACTTACCACAAATCTATCTTTCTCTGAATCTCTGAATTCATTCATCTCTCATCCTCTTGCTTCCTTCGTTTCAAACGAACACATAATTACCACCTTTCTTTGATCATGACACCTTTTCTTATTCTGGCCTTTTGGCTTCTAACTGGTGCTGTTCAAATGACATGTTATGAGTGAATGATTAATCTATTTAACAACTTTTTTTTTTCCATTCAAGAGTTGTCCAGACACAGCATGGCTGTCTTCCAAATGTATGTGAAGATATTTCAGTTTATATATGCCTTGTAAATTCTTTTGAGGGTGTTTCTTTATCTGTTCATCCTTTAGGAGTTCTGCACCAGACTACAGAAAAGTCTAAGGTCCCTTTTTGGAGAACAGAGAAGAAAACTTTCCCACAAGGAAATAATAAAGTAGGTAAAAGCATCTCTCATCTGAAGTTACATTAGGTAGGGATGGTCTGTGTACTCTTAGGGAATAACTACATACTGATGAGAGTGTTCCCAATCCTGCTGTCCTTCCTCACCTGCCGTAGCCAGTGAAGCTGGTCAGATACACGTCCAGAGGAAGAACCGTGTTCCACTTCAGGGACTGAAGCAGGATGTCAGTGATACACAACTATATAATGTTGTGGGACCCTTCCTCTGCTCAGGAAAAGTCTCTTTCAGGCTCTTCCATCTCTTACTAGTTGAACTCTCAGACCTCACAAATAACAACCTCCGTGTTTCTTCCCAAAATTACACAAGCTCCTGAGGTCACTTCAGTGCTCCCAGCACGGCCACCTCTGTCCTGCAGGTTTTCCTCTCTGCTGGTTGTCTTTGCTGTGTACAGACACCACCTGCAGCCCCACGCTGTTGCCTCTTCCAGTCTGACACTCAGCTAGTCTCACTGGGATGTGCTCATGAGTTAATGCAGCCTTAAGGATGTCATGAGGCCTTAAGGGTGGATTTTTTCATGGAGTGAGTTTCATTATAACTGAGCATGGTGACAGGACAGCTCATTACACACTCTTATTTTTGTTTTGGAATTGTCTGATCTGAACTTTACTGAAAATCCTTATTGCACCCAAGATAATTTTTTCCCACTTCAGATGGGAAATTTTGTATTATATGTAAAACTATATTGGCTATGAGCTTATAGGTTGGTCTCCCTAATTGTTTATTTACACATATGTAACTTGGTTTATGTGAGCATTCTTGAAAAGGCCATGAAAAATAACATCATCTGTGGCAGAAAGGGAAATCACAGACCTTCAAGAATGTGCCACTTTCCACCACTTTCCTTCAAACTGTCACTCAATTATTTTGGTACTTACTAGGTACTCCTTTTTGTGTTCTTCCTTAAAGTGCACTTCTCTTGGAAAATGATTTCTCTAGCACTTTACAAACAGCTCTGGCTTTCACCACCCATCAAATGCATTGCTGGCTGTCTGCTGAACATCCAGTGAGTGCTGGATCTTGTTGGTATGCCAAATTTAGACTGTGGTGAAGACTGCCCTGTACAGCTCTGAGCACACTGTTGGCTGTTGGCCTTAGCAACCAGCAAATAATTAAGAAGCTGGATATTTGATGATCCTTAAAGAAGAATGAGTCATCTAGCCCTCTACTGTTGATTTCTTCATTAGCACAGGCACAGACCCAGGCCAAGAACTGGTTTTCCCTTATGCATTTATTTGGTGGCCACTTGGATATGGCTTAGGAAACAGTTAGTGTTTCTCCAGCAGTTGGGAAATGTTTACTTCCAGCTGTTTATTTCCCTCAGTGGATTAATAAGTCTGTTTCAAAGTGTTGCAAAAAGGAAAACTAGATTTCAAATTGGGGAAGGATGAACAGTTAGAGTGGCACAGTGTTTTCATCAAAGTATTTTTTCCTGCACCACAAAGGAAATGTTTAAATGAATGGCTCAGAGATTCCTTAACTTTCCACTGTATCTAATCAAATACATAAACTATATAAAACATAATAAAAGCAATTGCATTAGTTGGAGGAAATGGAAGCAGAAAGCAGATGTTGATATCCCTGGACACAACTTTCCACTGAAATGGTATCAGTCTAATTATTACATTATGGAAATAACACTAACTTTCTGCAAAGATTTCACTCAGTATAAAATAGTCAGCAAGGAGGACTCAGTGCTTGACGCTGTTTACTCAGAATCCTGGTGATCCATGAAGTCTCCTGCTCTTTTGCTCTGTCACATAATAGCTTAAAAAATGTTGTCTTTTTAATCGAGATTTTGTGTTTCTTACAAGTGGGGATTTTATGTCTTCTGAGTCTTAGGGAAACACCTATTTTACAGTTCCCTACTATTTTTATGAGACAGGCTTTTCAGTCCTAGGTGGATGGCACATACTATCCTGTTCTGGGATGCAGTGGGTAGGTTCCCTTTGATGGCGATCTTGCTAAAGTAGAATAAACATGAATAAAGTTGGTCATTACAGCAAAGCTCTCACTACTGCTGGCTGTCCTGTGAGAGCAAGGAGATACATCAGAAGGGACTGAGCAGTGAAAAAAAGAACAAGCGTATCTGCCAAGCATGCCAGTTTGCACACAATCCCATGGCTAAACAATGAAGCAGATATGCTGGGTACAAGTCTACCCAGCACTGCGGAGAGTATGGAAGACAAAAGATCAAGAGAAATTTGGCTAAACCTGGAGGTGCGATAATGGATTTGAAAGTCTGAACTCCAAAGCCAAATTTCTAAACCTAACATGTAAGCACCAAACTCACAGTGTCCCAATTTTCAGAGCTACAGAGTGCCAGAAAGTCCCAACTGAAGTCTTTGTTGGCTGCAAGTTCTTAGCAATTACAGCATTGATTTTGGCACTTAAATTCAAGATTGCTAGTTGACTTTAGTAGGTCTACCCAGTTTATAAATCACTCCTTGCATTCAGACCAGCGTTTGTAGATCTCCAGATGGAGAAGAGTGTGACCCAAAGGTGGATTTGGCAACTCCAATATGCCTCAGGTCGAACATCTGTAGGGAATGTGTCTGATTTCCTTACGACTTCATTGTTTCAGTAGATGGTGTATTCAGCACAATGTTATATCTGCTACTGAAATAGCTGAACGCAAATACCAGGAACCTCTGGGAAATTTTAGTTAATATGAAAATAATCTAAAACAAATTCATCCAGTTATACAGCCAGAAGAAATGAAAATAAAAGGAATTACTGATCCAACGAAGTAGGCATAGAAATGAAACCCCTCTAGGATTTTCTTTTTAGTTTCTCCAACTTCCATTAATTTAACGAGCAAACTAGGTCAGCAGCACAGTCTTGCTATGAATAAATGAATGCCACAGATTCACTAATACTAAAGTGTCCAGGCATTCACCATCATTCGCTGCTCTGCTGAGGGAGCTGTGGCACAGCGGCTCTAGATTTGGCTCTAATTCTAATTCAGATATTCAGCCCTATGAGTCAATGTAACACAACTGCTGTTATGAAAACCTAGCTATAGAGAAAGAAAGCTGCAGTAACACAAAACATCAATTAGCCTCAGTTTCAAGTGCGGGTAAGAGAAGTCATGTAAATTGCATTTTAAGTTCCCACATTTGGATTTTATGCTGATAAAAGACTGGAAGATCAGACTGAGACATGGAAAGCTTTTTTTCTGGTTTGAGTTAGAACAGAACTTATTTGGTTCAGTGATTTTACTTTTCAGCTCAGTAAGTAACTCACTGCTCTAAGTAACTGTGCTTTCTGAAATTAATGGCATACTTTCGCAGACAGTGTCTGCTTCTAGCAGTGATAACACTTGATGTTTAGAGTTACTACCAGGGCTTGGTGTGTGCAGAAAGGCTCTTGCTTGTACTTGCTCCTGTGCAGACCGAGGTCACTCCTAACTTTTGTGTACCATGCTGGGGGTACAGAAAGTGAAAGGCCACACCTGCGGGGAGGAGCAGCCAGGACAGGTGACCTTAAACTGACCAACGTGGTTTTCCAACCCATGTATGTCATATTCTGTATAAAGCTGAGGGATCACGAGGGTCAAGCTCTCTTCTTCAATGGCTGGCATCCGAGGACTCTGTCCATTCTGCCTTTGATCCCAATCTGTGCATTCCTGAATCCAGTTTCAGAATCTGGCTCCTGAATCTGGTTCCTATCTGCTGCTGAGCCCAGTCTGGGACTTACCATTTTGGGGGGGGGGGAAGCTGAATTTGTATTGGTTTTGTTTCATTTAATTGCTATTTTCATTAAAGCTGTTCTAGTTTTCTTTTCCAATCAGATTCCACCTTGGGGAAGGGAAAGGGGTTAATAGAGAGTATCTGCCATTTATCTAGTGACTGGCCCAGCCCTAACCCTTGACAGTTTTGCATCTCACTGTCACTACAATATAGATGTGGTAGCTTGTACTCTTCAATAGCACCATCAATAATGAAACTAGTTGCAGAATGTAAAGAAAGATCACAGATACTGTTTTCTCCATGTGTTATCTGTTGCTTTGAGGAAGGAAAGCTTATTCACTGTCAGTTTAAACTGATTACTGAAAATCTCAGTGGACCACAAACTAATAGTAGCACTTAATTTAAATAACATTTTATTTCTCATGTGGTGGGTGAAGACCTTAATGAGAAATTCCCTCCTCACTCTCACTTTTGGGTTGTTTTTTTTTTTTTTGGTATCTAGATACAAAAGCAGAAAAACATGCAATTAAAACCAGTTGATTTAATATAGCCATAAATACCTTAGGTTTGGTCCTAACAAAGGCTGCTTTCCTGATTCAGAGCCAAAAAATCATTGCAGGATAACTTCTTGGAATACAGGTAAGAAATTTTATATAACAGATTGAAAGGAAACACTTCACAAAAAGTATGAATAATTTGCACATTTATATAAACAATAATAAATCACATTTCAAAAAAGTATATGCAGAAACATAGCTTAAATATATTTCTGGTGAAATTATTCCCTTTATATGGAGATTTGAGCACTATTTAGAATACTGTAATATTTTTTCCTATAAGCATACAAAGGACTTTTAAATCAACTTATAAATAAGTTGATAACCTGTCTCTGTAATTTTGATTTAAAAAATAAAATTATTGGACACTGAAAGGTGGTTAAAACATGCTAAGTCTGGCTCTTGATTTCCAAAATAGTGTGTATCCATCTGGGTGTATTTTTATGTTGCTGCTGTCAGGAACAAGAGCTACAAAGAAAGCCCTATTGAGGATATGTGCCATCTTTGAAATTGGCATTGTTGAGGGCAATAATTCTTGCATGAATATGCACGTATAAAGAGGGCGTACACATGGCTCCTTGGCTGCATTCATGTATCATTTTGTGACCTGTAGGGAACCTGGTCTAGATGGTAGAGCTTACATTTTTTTTCCTCAACTATCTAAGGGATAGTTTCATGACTTTTTGCATCTTGGGAAGGTTTAATGCCTCAAAATGTTGACAAATGAGTTGAGGAGAGCAACTAGAGATTTAACTCTTCCTTCGTTTCTGCTAATGTGAAGTAAGGATTAATTTACTGAAGGGGAATTTGCTGCAGAATGGGAGTTACCTTTAAAATAGGGGGTTGGTTGTACTGAAGACTTGTCTGACAACTTTACAGTATAGGCTATCTCATAATATTTCAAGTTGAGAAAGTTTTCGTGTTTCCTTTTATCTTTAACCTCTTTGTCATTGAAACCGTTCACAGTGACAACAGTCACATATCTGCCTACTTGAAGGCAGTGTTCTAGATAGTGTCTTGAAGAGACACCAAAATCAACAGCACTTGTCACCAAAGATGAACTAGAAAATTACTCAAAACCCTCTATGCAAACCAGCCACTGTTTTTGCTTACCACTGATGTTTCTATACCCATAGCATTTCAAGCCACACACTATTTGGCTTAGTGTTTACGTCTGTAACTTAGATACACCAAGCTGTAACCAAAGTTTGGCAAAAGTTGAGCAAATAAAAATATATTCAGAATGTTTGTTTAAGCATAATACAAAATTAGTCAAATTAATGAACAAATATTTTATTTATGAGAGTATCAAAGTGTTTATATTGTCCAGATGATCTTTGCTATGTAAATTGTTTGTGGACAGCCAATATTTGCTTTTCAAACTATTACTGGTTGGACTGGCTGCTTGGCAGTATTCCTTTTTCCTGATTAGATGTGTGAGTAGTACTTCCAATGAATATTTTCGCAATTCTGGGTTCCACAAATACTTGCATATCTATCTTTCAACTCTGGTGTCTGAATCCTTTGTGCCAGCAAAATTCATGGAAATTGCGGCTTGAAGATATTAATTAATTAAAAAAGAAAAAGGATATTTCTACTAAAAAAAATTGTACTGTTTTTGCCAGACTAACACATAGACAGCCATTCTCTGGTGACAGACAATGCAGATACTTATGAAGAAGTAAATACACATAAATAAAACAATTGTATTTTATTTCCTGCTTGCAAACTGTGTGTGGGTGGCAGTTCATTCTCTTCTTTTATTCCAACTGGGTCAGATTCAAGTTGGACTTGAATATAGTTTGCATCTTGCCCTTTTCCTTGTAAAACTTGGGAACTTGTGGAAAGGGGTCTTTCGGCAGGAGGAAGTGTAGTGTTCAGAGTTAGACTTTGCAGCAGTAGCGAAGCTTAGCTTATTGTATTCACAGGGTAGCTAGATGGTGCTTGGTTGCTCCTCTCATGTCAGCAAATCAGAAGACAGATGCTTTTGTTTTTTTTTTTCTTCTTTATTTCCAGACACAGAGCTGTGAGTGTCTTGGTGGGGTCAAACAAATATCCATGTAGTCAGAAGCGAAAATCATGATCCTGCTGAAGGGTTTACAGTCAAGTCTGAATGTTTCAGAGTTTGTTCTTGAGCCAATGTCCGTACTCATGCTTTTGTTGCAAAAACCAGTTTGAAAATAAAGAATAAAATACTTCAATATAAGTTTTTACATTTTTATGTATGGATGTTTTCAAATGTTAATCTACAATATGTGCAAACATGAATTGTTCTGCTTTACTTTTTATTGGTATCCTGCAGTCACAAGGTCTATGTAGGCTGGCTGGAGTTAGAGATACGTGTTGCATATATGAATTTGTTGTTTTTTTCCTATTGCAAAGGTCAGACTATAGTTTTGAGCTCTAGAGAGCCTAGATTCAACATCTTGGATTGGTCAGGACTACAGGCACTATATATGGCTAAAGGGTAACATCTGAGCTGCTTATAACTGATAGACTATTAGCTCTTTAGATAACATGCTTCTGAAGCTACATCTGTGCCAGAGTGTGAAGCGGGTCAGGGCCTGCTCTCTGACTGTGAGACCGACTGGAATTTATGAATATACAGTTAAAACAAACAATTAAAGCTTATGTTTATACAATAAAAATATCTTATCTCACATGCTACCGAAAACCGGCAGTGTTAGGGATGCAATTATTTCAAACTTTTGTGACATCTGTAGGACATTGCTTAAAATTGGGAAGTATGGGTGTTGTGTCATGAATATATTCCTCAGAAAGATAATCATCCTGACATCTACAGCCTCATGCTAGAAGGAAGCTGGGTGGAAGCTTCATTTGGAAGTCTCATCTGTGATGGTCTGGTGAGGTTGTGGAGCTAGGCCAATGAAGTACATTGGAGTGAAAGCTTCCAGAAGTGATGGGATGGAGGAAAACAGGGAAAGTCTTTTTAGAATAGAGAACATAAACCAAGTAATAGGTATGACATTCAATCAAAGAACAAATCACCCAGCAGTTAGACAATCACCACGGATTATCTGGAAAAGGCTTGGCCTCACTTTGCTAGGTAGAGCTTCCTTCCACTGTTCCCATTGACTAGAAGAATTGGATTAGAAAAACATCACCTCCTCTTCCTTCCCAGGAAAATTTGCTGTCTGAAGCTGTCCTGCATCTAACAGTGGTTTTAGATCAACTTGGACACTAATTGTACCTATGTGGCTCTTCTGTATTTTTCTCTACTGAGGAGCTAGGTAGCTGATACCATTACCTAACCCTCTGGACACTTGTTTGAGATCTTATATTGTGGTTTTCTAGTTTCCTCAGAACTGCAGTCATAGAGCTCTAACAAACAAAGTCTGAAGTCCTTTGTTTGACAGAAAGCACATCAATATTGAAGTCCATCTGAAACCTGGAGCTTTTGCTTTGTTCCCTAGAAGTTTGAATGCACTGCTCCTAAGAGAGTATCAGGACAGGAATCTTGTTTCTAGAGTCAGAAATAATCTTTAAAAGATATTCCCCTTCTCAAGCAGGCTGTTAAGACATGACTGACCCCAGATTTAATAACTTGCAAAATCTATCCTTTGCATGTTCACCCAGTGGGAGAGAGAAAGACCTCCTTCCTAGAAAGACATCATACACCACTGTAAATTGGCAACATGTGCATTACACACACAACCTAAAATTAAATTGACATGCCTCAGGGATTCCATCTGCTGTCAGTTCTAACCTATCACAAAGTGAGAAGCAGATCTAGGCTCATTCAGAGCCCCGGTCTCTCCTCTAAAGCTACAATGATATGAAAAAGTGGTAGTCAAGACACAAGATTTGTCACCATCATTCTGCTAAATATTATGAAGAATGATACGATCATCAATAATGGCCAAAACCTAGAAGTCAACTGTTATGTGTACTGATTCTTACCATTTCTTACATCTTCTTCTGATGCATCTAGTGCTACTCGTTGCTGAGGGAGGTTACTGGGCAACTGATTCACTAGCTGACCTGACTAATCATGCAAATTGTTTCTAGAAATGGACCTGACAACAGAATCAAATAAAATGTATTATTATTGAGAATTAAAAGGACAGCTGGCGTCTAAAGGAATGTACAAATCTGTAAGCCAACAGAATGACTTCTAAAGCAAATATGACAAAACAGAGTTGATCCAGTAGATGTCTGTTAGGCACAGAGATTACAACCAAAGAAGTCTCGTTGGCCTCCGTCATTCCTTCCTTATGGTTAAAATTACTCATGGTAGTGGGTACTGTGTTTTAAGACTGTATCTTCATTTTGTTTTGTATTTTCAAAAAGACCAAGTCCACACTGCAATATTGATTTTAAAGGGAACAGGAGCAAGCATTTGCAATTCATCTGTCAGTAACAGACAGAAAAGATTTTCTTGACTTAGAAGACACTTATTTTAATTTTTTTTTTTTTAGCTGTAATAGTAATCCCTAACTATTTAAAGAAAAACCAAACTAATTGGAAAGAACTGTTTATCACAGCACACCATTCCCAGAAGGGGAATCAATTTATATAAACATGCTAAAACTGACCTATTTATGAAATGTTACAGAGAGCTGAGAAGAGAACCACAACAGATCTTTATCTTATGTTCACTGTTTTAAAAGATCAATGGTAGGGTGAAGGCTGAGGCTAGTTATCGCATATGTTTTAGATGTGAATGTTAAGGTCATCTAAAATCCATTGCCAAAGCCACTGTGATTGCCAGCAAAATGTAAACTAATGTTCCAGGGCTTTCGTTATATGCTTAATATGAATATGCTTCCTTTTCCACATAAATCGCTATGAGTGCAACAATCAGATGCTCCTATGAAAGTAAGTAAACACAAATGTAAATGAAAGGCTGAAAACTCTAAAGAAACCATCATAAGTTGTTGATGTAGCCTCTAAGGAAAAAAAGGACAAGAAGGATACATTTATAATTTAGAATATGGAAATATGCTATTTAAAAAGGAACATTAATATGCATATGGCCAGATTATTTTTTATGCAGTTTAATCTGGTAAATGAAGATGCATGTCAGAAAAATAACTTAAAAGACCAAACATGGCCTGCAAGTTCTATTTTGTCCATAAATGTCTACCACCTTCAGAGAACTTTCTGCAAGTTTCATTTATCTTAACCAAAGAGGAAAATCCCCTTCTGAGATTAGTTGAAAATAAGGGGAGCAGCAATTTCTCCCAGCCTTCTTTTTCACCAGGCAAAGATTCCTTTGTGCAAGGACGGCAATATTTCTTTTTCATTAAGTGAGAAGTCATTATGCATGGCCATGTACATATAAGAGAGACTAGGAAAGTGCAAAATAGCCTCCTTCTGTCATGACCTTTTTGTGACTGCTGAAGTGTCATTCAGCAGCTCCTAGTCTGTCTGCAGGGATGTTCCTGATGTTGATAGAGATGTTTCTTCTGAGCACCTAGTTACCACAGAAAGATTTAGGTCATACCAAAGTACTTTCTCCTTGCTGGAGATCACAACTCTCAGGCTCAAGTTCTATTTTTTCCTAAAGTCAATGCAAAAAATGAGGCAAAGCTTTAAGCAGCATCATTATTACAAATCTACAAAATTAGAACAGATGGGAATGTTGACATAAAGTAAAACAATTTTCCAATGAGTGAAGCACATGAAAGTTTTGGAAAGTGTGAGATAGAGATTATCTAACAATGCCCCAGAAAAGTGTTTTATTTATGATGTTGCCGAGTAGCATTGCTCTAAGCTAAGAAAATCACCATATAAACATGGATTTTTCTAAGAGGGTTAGCTTTCTCCACTGAGAGATAGAGAGAAGGTAGACAAAGCAAGGAAGAAGGGAGGGGAAAAGGCTGACAGAAAAAACAAGGAGCGCGCCAAAGCAAGGAAGATAGTGTTTGTGTTTAAAAGAAGAACTTGAGGCTGTGCCAAATCACAATTTTCTTTAGGAACTTGAGAGCTGAAAAACCTCGTGAGCATGCACAGATCATGGGCAGAGGGAGACACTGCAAGTTCACTGTAATGTGCAGTTACAAGGCTGGGGAGAGAAAATGGAGAAAAGAAAGAAACGGCCTTTGGCCATTGCTGTAATGAACTGAAGAAGGTTCATCAGATAGAACATGAACCTTAGCAATTCCTTCAGTTAAGCCTGGCTCAAGCAGATGGTATGTAACAAAACCCTGTCCTCCTCCACCGCACATCCTGATTTCTAGACTTTCTTTTAGATGATGAACTGTTGAATTAAGCCAGAATCTAAGGGTTCCCTCCTCGTGCAAGGAAATAATGACAGCCAGGGATGCAGGGTCTCAGTGTAAAAGTTTTCAAACATTTAATAAGGGATGTTAGCTCAGCATGGTTAACTATCTTACTGTTATTGAAAGACCTCAATTCCTACCAAAATGGATGAGAGAGCTGGGCCTTCATTTCTCCCCTCCCATCTTCCTCAAAACGGATTTCAACATGGGGCAGTATAGTGTATTAGAGTGAAAGAAATCAGGTGGACTGGAAAAGATCTGTAAAATCTTGTGAAGCAAGGACAAAGTGAATAAGAAATGAATGTTCACTGTGCTCTCCCAGTCTTTTATGGGCATCTCCATACTGGACACCACTGGAGTCCATATACTGGATGAGCTAGATATTTGGTTGGCTTGCTACTGGCTGTTGTCATGCAGAAGGCATCACTTTTCAAAATGCTGGATGACAGTGTTCTGCTCCTACACTTTCAGGGAACTGAGAAAAAAACCCCATAATCTTGGCCAAAACATTGCTCTTCTCCTTGATGAAAAATGATAATGACATTTTCTCAAATATGCAAATAGACAAACTTTACAGAGACTATTATAAGAGGGGAACTCAGAGCATCCCATTTCCCCCTTAAAGCACCAACACATTAACTGCATACAGAATCACAGAGCTGTGAAGGATCTCAAGAAATCACCTATATTTCTCCTGTCTGTATTTCTGTAATTTCCAACAGAAGCAGTCCTGATCTATTTTAGAGACCTTAAAGGATGGAGAGTTTACAACTTCCTCAGATATTCTACTTATGTTAGAATGTGATTTCCTAAGGCCCAACATGACCTGTTCATGTTTCAGTTTCATCATACTGTATTTTGGTCTGTTCAGCCTCAACAGGAAATATATTATTCCCATTTTCTTGGCTGTAGTCTTTTATATGTTATTATGTCCTTCTTCCAGTCTTTTGTAGATTAAGTCCTAGTTCAGATTTGGGATAAGACCTTACTCTGGTTACAACATTCCCTCTCTAGTAAAAGAAAATGTATGCCATGTAAGCGATGAAAAAGATCTATGTCAAAAGTAACAACAACAGCAGAGACTTGTGTATATGCAGCACTTTGTCCCTGCAGATCATAGCTTTGAATTGGATTCCAGGGCTCCGTGTAACCACAATATTCAGAAGCCTGCAAAAAAGCAGAGTGGTAGGAGTAGTCTTTACTACTCTACATTTTATCTAAATACTTCACCAAATATTTGGTAAATGCGATGGCCACTTGGAAGTCACTGATATTACAGCTGATCTACTATTGCATTCATGTTGTGCAAAAACAGAGAAAAAAGTAATAGAAAAATAGTTCTTACTATCAAACTCTACAGCCATTTTTTTTTCTGTAGAGATATTAACTTCCATGGGAATCTGTGTATCTCAGACCTGAGACACTCAGACCTGATTAACTAAATGAGGAATTTGTATTAAAAGGACAGATTTTTCTTAGATGTTCTTCATTGGAGTATATAAATTTTAATACAAATACTTACATCTTTTCAGTGCTGTGATAAATTTGATCTGTGAAAGTGACTTTCATGCTCTCAAAATAATTCATCATTAAAGGTCTCTCTAACTTGCTTCAAGGGATATCTGTTTACTCTTAGGAATACTGAAGATTTAAAACAGTATGACTCTGTCCCTTGTCCCTGATTACTAATTCAGAAGTAGTGTCATAAAAAAAAAATCAAAGAAATGAAAATAAGTGGCATGACACAGTAGACCCCATTCCAACAATGTTGCAGCTCATGCTGGAAATGGAATCTCCAGTTTCATTTGTTTTGATGTACTGTATAAATATTTAAAGAATGCAAGCTGCAATTTTATCCAGCCTTCACAGAATTTCAGTGTCACGTCTTGGTAGGGGTTTTAATGCTGACATTAATTAGTGTTAGAACTGCTGGTTCAGCAGAGGGCTGTACACAAGTCCATTTCTGCTCAGAAAAACACTTCAGAAGAAGTTTGACTTGAAGCAATGGTCCAAGTCTCATTGAAACACCACGGAAGACAGTGAACCTTATATGTACGTTATGAAGTTCAATGCAGTGAAGTTTAATGATGAATTTTAGCTAACCTTACACTGCACATGAGCCTTTACTGCATTTCAGGGCATTTTGACGTTAAAAGGATACTTTCATATAGAGTGAAGTAATTTACAAGTGATAGACAAGTGACTAATTTTAAATAGCCACATAACTTCAGGTAAGTAAGAGTGTCACTAAAGACTGTTTTGTGATAATTCTATTTAGAATGTGCATGTGCGTATGCATATGAATATCTCATAACCAGGTTATCAAGATGTCAGATTCTTGTAAGATTAGATAGCTGAGACACTCCATCTCACCAATTAACAGTGGTGTAACATCAGCCGTTGTAGATTAGTATACTAATGTGACAGCTATGATGTTGCCTGATGTACTGTGGAATAAATTGAGGATCTCCAAAGCTAAAAATATCAAGAACCTAGACTTTATAGCATGGGTTAATAATAGACTCACATCCACCAATAAAAATGTACCATGGAGACATGTAGTCTATATTGGAGAATGAAAAACTGCCACCTAAAAATCTATCAGACTCACAGGGTAATTATTGTGAGGTGTGACATGAAAACTTGGGGGAAACCATAAAATACAGCTGGTCATTTGTCTGACAGTTCAGCATACTTTCTAACTGTGTTTGCTGAAGATTGGTCTCAGCATCTGAACAGAGGAGCACATGAAGTGGGACAATACTCCTATGTGGTCAATCATTTAACCACTATGACTACATCCATATTCTTAAATAAAATAAGCCAGGGTTGCTTGTCTGGCCCTGAAGCTATGTGGCAGAGCATGATTCCTGTTCACGTGTTCAATCTCATTTTTTCCCTCAAAGAGGGTGGCTCTGTCCAGGCTGCTGGATGGGAGCTTTGCTTGGTTTGTGCTGTTTCCAAGCTGTGTTCCTGCACTGCGAGTCACGGCATCCAAAGCTGTGCCTTGGAGTGCCCTAGCAATTCAACATCAGGGACAATCACAGGACAGCACTTGCTCCTGCACTTGGCCCTGTTTTATCAGGAATGCAGATGAAGTTAATGGACAAGGACTTTAAGCTATCCAGCCTATATACCCATAGTTATACTAGCGAAGGGAAGAAAGTATATGTGACTTTTCTGCAGTGGACTAGCTGCTAGATGACTAATTGGCTCAGAGAGTAAGGTCCAAAATTAAGTAAGGAAAGACTTGGATAGTTCTGATGAACTTCACAAGCCTGCATGGTTCATAGAAAACCTCCCAGACTAATACTTTCAAGCCTTTAGTCTCTAAACGTAGCCCAGTAAGGCTAGCTCTCCTTATAAAATTCTGAATTTTGTTAGAAGAATAGCTCAGGAAACAAACATACTATCAAATGGTACTGAGGTATTTCTGGGAGGTTAGGATTCTCAAGTCTTTATTGTTCTCTAGGAGCTAGTTTACTCACAAAGTCATTGTCATTTAAAAACACAATGATCACAAACTCCCATACTGCAGCATGGCAGCTCATTGAGAAGAGGAAATAAGGAGCTATACCTAAATCAGTCTGATTTTGAGGCCTGAGGAGGTGGAAGGCAGGCAGCATCAGATCTGCAGGTTTTTGAGTGCCCAAAAAGGCATTCCAGAGGCATTTTTTTCCCCTAAAATTTCATTTTGTTTCTGACTACTACTTGCTTTCCTTGAAAAATTAGATTTAAAAATTATATTTTCATTAATATTTTCTGAAACACTTCCTCTTCCCAAAGATTTTTCTGTTCACTTCAGCAAGAACGCATCTTGTATGACCTTCTCCCCCAAAAGCTGTTTTAGGTTTATACATATCTGTACAAAAATATGGGGAATGTTCTTATCTCAACTGCTTTATATATAGGTGAATCTAACACTGAGCGGATGTTGCTAAATACACTTCTAAGCAAAGTTGTCTTTTCTCCACATGATAGAACTGTCCTTTCTGGAACTTACAAAACCATAATGTTTTATGCTTTAAGTCTGACTGTCTTTAAGGCTAGAGAACACATTACAGAGAGACTCCTCCTTCTGCCTCATGAGACTTAGGTAATTCACAGTGCTGCGTAAATAGCTCTTGAAATTTAGCCCATGGGAGACAGGTAATTCTAACATCCATCTGTCTCTGTTATCTCTGAACTGTAATTTACTTCCTTCAAGGAGTCTTCTGTTTTCGAAGACAGGACTCCATTTTGGTTTTGGTGCAATGAAGTCTTGTGAAAAAAGCACACAATATTCTCTTTTGTAGTCTTCAATGTCAGTTTTTCTTATTTTGTAATTTCTTGCTGAATTTTTCCATGTCTCAATATCCTGATAAGAACACCAGGGGTAACCAAGAAAAAGTTCAAGGTGGACAAGAAGAGAAAAAACTTCCTTATTAGCAATAAAAATAAGAATTAAATGGCCAATATTATGGCAGATCTGCAATACATGTCCACTTAAAAAAAAACAATTTCAATGATGTACAAAGATATAACAGATCCATAATTATATTTGCCCTAAACCATTGTTTATAAGCCTGTTCACAGAAGATAGTTTATGAACCTGCTCTGGGATTCTTTGGGTTGAAAGGCAGTGTATAAATATAGAATCATTCTCATGCAACTCTTATGTACTGTGTGTTGGATGATCAGAGAAATTAAAACCATGATGTACTGTAGAGTGTGCTGTGAAATCGAAATTAATGAACAAATGTGTGAATAAGTGATATATTAAATGACATATTAAACATATTATAAAGCAGAATTTGTAGTAGAAAACAAATGATTGTTTGCAGATGACCTAGGTTTGCTACTTTGAAAGAAGAATCTTGAAGTAAAGCAAGTGTAGATTCATTCCTTGTACCCAAGTCAGTTAATTTTTGCTTTCCATAGTGTTGAGGGAGGAATCTAAGATTAGTTTTCAGAGTGTTACATGAATGAGTAAAATTAATGGGATATCTCTATCTGGAGAGTGCATTTTTACATGTGAGGATAAATTACTTTTGTGTCACTTTCAAATCTTAAATAGTCTCTGTCAAGAGAATAAAATAACCATTAAAAAGATATTTTTAATGCTTATCAGAGAAGTTTCTGTGCCAAATATACACTATTCTGTGAAGTACAGTGGTGCGCTGGTACTTCTTTGATCTCAATATCCTTCGTCCTGGTGTACTGCCAAGGATCACTCACTCTCTGCACACATCAGTTGGGACAGGAAAAAAAATGAATGAAACTGAGCTCTTGAGCAGAATATACATCTCACTTCCCCTATTCCTCTGTCTGACCGGTGTCTTCAGGATAGCTATTCCTCATTTATTCTTATATGAATAACACCATCTACAGCTGTACCTTCAATGCAGACAGATGACATCTTCCTTGCTTAGTCAAATGAAACACAAAGCATCCCTCTTTAAGCTTGTATCTGGCCAAGTTACGGTGGCTTTTCTGTGGAAGAACAGCCTGTGGCACAAATACACTGTAAAGTGTAATGCAGAATTACTGAGCTAACTCTGCCCGCTTCAGTATGTGATCACCTCACCATGGCACTGTTAGTTCAGGTGCCAGTATTATTAGTTCAGGTGTAGCAATGTGCTAACATGGCTCTGCTGCTTCCAACATCCACATAGTTTTCCCTGCAAAGCCTTGCCATGCCTTGCTCAGCTCTGCTGTGTGTAGCTGTCCAAGGACTTATAGAACTGCCCTGCCTACAGCACGCCTCATCTTAGATATTCATATTTCCATCAGCCTCTTTATTGGATTTAACTTTCATATACCTGAAGGTATGTAATAAGAAATGTTCTTGTCTCCATTACTATGAATGGAGATGAGCAATGTGTCACATCCAGAGACTGTAGGAGGACAAAGGCTTACCCTCAGCCATGCCAACAGGAGGGACCACTACCCTGGCCACTGACCTTCCTTAGTTCAGTGCTTGGGTTTTTTCTTCCTTCTTGTGACCAGGTGACCATAGCAGGGATTTCAGTGTGGATGCAAACACAAGTTTGGTCTTAATCATTTACATTGGCTCTCAAACATTGCTGGCTCAAATAACTTAGGAGGCGAATGCCTCTGTGGATGTTGCCTGTGAGAGGTGTCTCTGTGCAGGGCAGCTTACTCCAGGGGAAGCCATGCCACATCTGTTGTGCACTATGGTCCAACTGCTGCCCATTGAACTACAGACATCTAATACTGACCTGTGGACCTGCAGTCAAGCAGCACAGCTCATGGCCACCAAGACAAGCTCTCTCACTCAGCACAACAACAGCTGTGGCTATACTGCTTACCTGGCTGCTGCAAAGTGCAGTGCAGGCTTACAGGGAAATAATAGCCAAGAACTGTTTTCTCATGCTTACGCTGTGGCAAGCACAAAGTGTGCAAAGTTTTCAGTGCCTTAGGAAAGAAATAACTTGGGATTCATCTGAAAGCACAATGCAGAGATGCCTGAAGTCACATGTTCAAGCCTTCAGAGAGTAGTTCATTTATGCAATCGAATTATTATAAATACAATATTGTGATATTAGATATCACAGAGCCTCAGATTATCTTAAAGTTAATGCACATTGTGTCCTTAGACTAGTCTAATTTTTCTGAGTAATTTTTTTCCCCTATTTGCACTCATTGCTATCAGGGTTTTAAGGTAGTCTTTACAGTAGCATGAGTCTGTATCTGGCTATATATATATTCCATTGATTTGTCATTTTTCTACTCACTATAGAATGGAATGAAATGGCATGGAATAGAATAGAATAATTTCAGTTGGAAGGGACCTCAAATGATCTTCTCATCCAATTGTCTGACCAATTAATGGCTGACCAAAAGTTAAAGCAGGTTATTAAGAGCATTGTCCAAATGACTCTTAAACATCAACAAGGCTTGAGGATTAGACAACCTCTCTAGTAAGACTGCTTCTCTTTCTATATAGAATTTGATGTGATGAAGCTATGTTTCTGTACTTTGCCCTGCAGTGTTGCCATCAAAGAAAAGATCAAAATTAGTCCAATACAGCAAGTCCATTACACACATAATTCTTGACAGCCTGAACTTTCTTTTTTGCACTAAATCAGCATAAACGTGATTTAGAGTGGATTTGATTAGAGGGATTGATTAGGATTACTGATATCCATTTTAAGGCACTTTTATACTGCAGGGAAGGCACTTTTATACTGTGGTGGAAAAGCCCTAACTGTAAATTAAAATGAGGCCTTTTCAGTCAAAATGGCTTTGAATTGCTGTATTCATTCGTAATGGTAATACACGCTCTCGATACATTGC
Organism: Coracias cyanogaster; assembly: GCA_033124195.1. Taxonomy (NCBI): domain Eukaryota; kingdom Metazoa; phylum Chordata; class Aves; order Coraciiformes; family Coraciidae; genus Coracias; species Coracias cyanogaster. The sequence continues at coordinate 59,289 of JAVSBS010009035.1, read as the reverse complement.
AAATGTTCCATGCCTGCAACACCTATGACACAACTCACAGCTGTAATCCCTGCAGAGCCAGGTACAGTGGTGAATGCCAGAAATTCCTTCAGCAGTTTTTAAAAAAGTATGTGTATCTCTGCATACGTGTCTATGTGTGTCAGTCTTTGCTATTGAAAGAGACATTTTGGCATGCAATACTCACACAGGTGGTTCCTATTCCTGTTTATGAATGGTCAGAGCATCACCTCTTCTGGCACTATCAGAGGTTACACAAGATTACAGTACGGTGGTAGCAGTGCAGCTGCAGCTATCCTGGAGCAGCGTACTTGTCCAGGTTACCCACAGCAGATAGCAGATGTGAACAACCCATCACCTGCCTCTAGAAATTTCTTATGTGTTGGAGTATTTTTATTTTCCTTTTGAAAGACTTATTCAAAAAATTGTCAATCTGTTTTGAATTTCTTTCATGATCTTTTTCATTCTCATGCAAGATTAATAAATTTTAAACAACTTTTCATTTACTTATTGATATCTGATCAGGGGAAGCATTTCTGAGACAATACAACATAAGAAAGTAACACAAGACAAATGTTCAGCTTCTGCACAAAATAGGTCTAGTTTTCCAGGTTCTTACACCTCAAGTCAGTGACCAGGCAATTGCAAAGTAAGTGTAAATGCCCACCACTATGGTAGGTGATGGATGAGAGAGCGAGAGGCCTTACTTTAATATGCTCTTATACTACTTTGGTGTATTAGAATGCTCTTAAAGAAAGTGTAATTTCAAGTCCTTAAATTGCCAGACAGTAAATAAGAGTGAAACCTCTGAGTTTTTTACTCATATGGCACAGGTGTAAATGATTACTTCAGAACTATGTGAGCAGAGTCAGCACATGCCGACATTTGAGGATGAGAGGCTTGACATTTGCACATATATCTTCTGTGGATGCAATCTAAAACCAGCAGAAGATTTTCCACTTTCCATATCTGCAAGCCAGAAATGGATGACACAAGGATGCTCAGGAGAGGCCGTGTGAACTAGCTGTTAAAGTGGATTAGTTAAGGATAATCGAGTGGCTTCAGGAATCCATTCAAAAGGAAAGGATCTCATTTACATTTATCTTACTTTGCTTCCTAAAAACACAAGCTACCAAAGTTTCAGCTTGTGCACACACTTAAGACATTGGAAAAGTGAAATAAGGTGTATTCATTCACATTTCTTTTGCTGTAAATGAAGTTAATGCATTTTACAACACACTCACCATGGAGTTTAAAAAATTCAGTCATTACCCTGTCTTGGTTTATGGATAGAGTGTGACATGGTGTGGTGCACTGTGTATTGAACCATGAAACTGCCTTCCACCAACAGTGACCTGCATTCTTATAGATAATTTTAAATTTTGGTGAAAAAGAATAAGTGAAAGCAAAATAAAAGAAAAAACAAAACCCAATTGACTGAAAACTCCTGGAACAGACCAAGTGAAAACTGATTGCTACATATGTGCTGTTCCATGACACATCTAAGCAGAGTGGTGTAAAACTTCTTTGAAGCGCTTTATGCGTTCAGCTCTTTTGCTGAGGTGTGTTGCTTTGCACCTGTGTTTCTGAAATAAGATGTATTTTGAAGGGGAGCAGGGTTGATTTTGGAAGGTGAGATGGCTCACTTTGTTGTGCAAGTCAAGTGCAATGGCAGCACCCCACAGATGTCTGCCACATGTTGCACACATTTTAATATTCAGTAGCAAATGTTCTTATTATATGAGAGCAAGAAGAATAAGGTTCATTTCATGAAAGCAGGTGAAGTAAACCCCATTGAGATGTATGTCATATGGAATGCATAATGGATGATGGTCCAGATGTGTCCAAAAAAGAAACGTGCTTTGCGTGCAGCTGAGATAGGGAAGCTTGTGGTAAGTTCTGCCCTTTGTCTGTGAGGTTTTGGCTCTGGACAGGGATTCTTGTCATGCGTTTCTGCCAAATATGTTAGTATTTAACTCATATATTTTCCCATATATGGGTATCTACTTAAGCACTTTCATGTTTACCATGTGTGTATTTTTTCCTTCTCATTCTTGCAGAACTGCTTAGTTAAAAATTCAGTGGGCCTAATGATTGTTGAGTTTTCATTAACTCAAGAGAAAACACACACTTTTACTTTGGAAGAAGAAGAACACATGGAAGAAAGAAAAAAGAAATTGAACAAATGGAAATTCTCAACAAGAGAACATTGCAACCAAATTCTGCCCTCAAAAATGTACTCAGCTACCAGAACCCTTATGAGGGAAGTTGCATGAGTAACTGCACGAGCTGGGTTTTCATCCAGTGGGAGATACAGTTCCATTTGACAACGGCCATTTCAGATGGAATCTGCAGTTCAAGACAAGAGACCTAAATAAAATGTCGTCTGTTTGTCCAAGTCTGTCGCTTCCTGGGATCTTATTCCAGTGTATTTGTCATAATGGTGGTTACAGCAGTTAGTAGACACAGGTCCCTCTTATAAGATGAGGTTTGAATTCTTATTAAGTCTGACTAAATTCAGATGACAGAGGTCAGGAAATAAAGTACAGTCTTTTACCAGAATGCTAATGTGTCAAATCAGGCTGCTTATTTAGGTGCCTAAATATGGATTTACTGCCTAATGTTTGTGTTTTACATTAGATTTGCATGAGTAACATCTGAAACCTTACATTCTTGGCCTGAACAAATGAGTAATGTTTCTTTAAGGAAAAAAGTAAATAAAGCCAAAAAAGCTAAAAACCCCAGAGCCTTCATTAGGTTTTGTGCTAACCAACATTCCTATGTTTTATATTCAAACCAACATATTAACATGAAACAATCGTTCCAGATGGAAGAAAATATCACTTCTAGGGTCAGGAAAGGGGTACATAAAATTCTGGCAAATTAGAAGGAAAAATCTATAGGGGCTAAAAAGCTCATTAATATATGCTTTAATCCCCTTGTGGATCGTTGTGGTTTGGACCTGCAGAAACTGAAATGAGAAAATGCTACCATAAGCTGACCAGTTTTAGTGCTGAAAGGCAATATTCAAAATGTTCTTCAGGCTTCCAGGGAATGAAAGGCCTTGAATGGATAAGTCTATATGTCCTACTGAACAGCTGACTGAGTAGACGCCTACCTTAAATTAACATGTCTCAGATTATGGTGTGAACTTCAACAGAAAACACGTACCTAGCCAAAAGCCAGCACAATTTAGAAAATATACCACTTTATATGCATCATACTTTTAAAACTGTTTTTTTTGTTGAGGAACAACAACAACAAACCCCCAACCATTGAACATTTTAGTTTTGCCTCGGGGATAAAATTTCAGGAAACTACAGTTTGTGCCATGCTTTAGCTAATCTACCTAAATACAGCATCTGTAACTCTTTTATGTGATATTTAGCATTTTGACAAGAAAATTTTACTGGTTTTCTGTCACAAAACATTACCAGACTATGCCAGTACATGCTTTAAATTTGAGTTTTAAAAGTAGAATCAGATGCTTCTTCATTTTACATATTTAGCCTGTTAGTATCAGCAAACAAGTCTCATCTCCTTTTACTGTCCTTCTTTCCCTCTATGGGTTTGGTTGTTTGCAGCTGCCAGAGCCATGTCAAGGGGCATGAACTCATAGAAGGAGAGGGAACATTTTCTAACCATCTTCAGCTACAACATCTGCCTCTTGGCACCTTTTGCTGCAACCCAGACAGTAATTATCTCCAGAGTGAGAAGTGAAACTCATTTTACATGAGCACTGATATGAACGCAACCAAAAAGCAAGAGGTGAAGTCTCAGTACAAAGCCACAAAGTCAAGCACATGACAGTGGTACTGTATGAATTTCACCAGCTGGCTGTCTACTAGCAAACTGAATGTTCCTGGCTAGGACCTGCACAGATTTAAGGGTGGTATTTGAAAGGCAGCCCATGTATTCCATACCTTCTAAAAGAAAATGTGATTTACAACTGGCTCAGGACTGGCCTGTTAGATCCAAACATGTTACTGGAGGAAGTACTTACACATAAAATACTACTACTACACTTCCATTCCTTCTGTATCTCTTACCTACATATACAGCATTTGCATGTATGTTACTTGTACAGTACATATAACTGTTGATTACTTCAAGACGTTGGATCAACAGAAGCTCTGTAAAGAGTGAAGCAATTCTTTCAGCCAGGAACCTGAAATATTTCTGAAATGTTTCCTAAACATTAACAGGAACCAGGAGGTATTTTGATAGACTTATAAATTTAAACTCATTTATAACAAATACTGAATTTATTGGTTTATTATGCCAGTAGGAATTACATATTGTATTATAAAATCAAAGGCCAACATAGTTCAGATATCTTCAGCTATAATTAAGACTTCCATGTATTTTACAAGATTCGAGAGAGAGGAATACTGTAAAATCTATAGACCTTATTCATTAAAAAAGCTGCTTATGTAATCAATTCACATTTTTCTATGTGTTTTATGGGCATCCTGGAATATCTGCCTTCAATACATATTGGATGATTTCAGCTATACTTATAATGTTTATGGCTGTGGATCTACAAATATAGATGAGATATGGCTGCTAAAAGGTAGGTCTGGTTTTTTACTTATTATTTGTTATGTATATCACAGTAGCACCCAGTCTGTATGTGCATGTTTAATGTCACTCATGTAAGTCCCCATGCTGGCAGCAAGAGCTCTCCTAGATTTGTAGCTGAGCATACACAGGATTGGTGCTCTGGTCTGCACACAATGGTGGGAGGAAGTCTGTGAAATAAACCAGTGGTTTCTCAAACAGAGTTTGTCTGAGAGCTGCCCTCGCACAGCAAGAGCTCCTGATCTCTTGGCTTCTGACCTCCATGTTCCCCAAACATGGACTCCAGTGCCATGTCCCTCACCTTGGCCGACCTTTATGTGAAGCCTGTTCAAGCCTCTAGCCCACATACCGTCCTTCCTTTAGCTCTATGCCCCTATCATGGTAAACTGCACTAGGATCCTAACACCCTTCTGGTGTACAGGCCAGTGCTGCTGTCCCTGTCCCATGCACCTCGCCTTATTCTGCTGCACACCTGTGCTAATGTTGGCCTGAGAAAAGCAATTCTTCTCACAGACTTCAGTGCCAACAGCTTCAGAGAGTCAGCTCCAGTTTGTCTATGTGCAAGGCAGTGGCAGTCACAGGTCCTTACGCAGCAGGGTTACACTTCCTCATAGGATCAGTGAGGCACTTATAACACTGTCCTTGTAAGATATTACATACAGGAAGAACTGTATGCTAGCATTGGCATAACAGTTTTAAAGGTCCATATGTTATGACTGAAGAACTTTTTGCATGAATAGTTTATTTATAGTTAGCATCATTACTGCTATTGAAGTGAGTGGTCTCTGAGGGGCTAAGACCCTAATTTTGCAAGATTTCTATGCCACTAGCATCCCAAACTTGTCTAATACTCCACTAATAAGGAGTATAACTATATATTTGATAAAAAAGCCTCTGGATTAGAGGAGAGGTTGGGAAGTATGCTCAGAACGTCACCTACCCCATGTCCAAGCAAGCCTAGAGATTTTCTAATTCATTATACCGCATAGTGGTTTTCTTGCTTTAAGCTGAGCAGTGTCATCTCCACAGCTTAAAGGGATCTGCTCAGTTGGGAGGGTGGCCTCCAGTCATGCCTGGGAAGTGCCTGTAGATTTTCTGCTTGTATCTGTTATTAATTTGTTCTGGAGGAGTGTCTTAAAATAACTTGTAGGCATTCCCACAGGAACTTGAAGTTGAAATATATGAAGGATTGGGCAGGATCAGATTCATAGTGATGCATTGTTCACATTTGTGAATGTTTTTTGATGCTGAGTACTGTATCATACAGTTTACTACAGAATTTTTCTCTAACAATCAGCCTTGCTGCTAAACATCTAATGCAGGAGGATGTAAGGAGCAAACTAGTGCATAGTTCACTACAATAGGGGAAGAATTATTTATCCAGAGAGATTTCAAGTGGACATTCAGATACTGCCACAGTGGCAGATGAATTAGTATGGGAAAATGCTGCTGATCCTACTTTCCAATAGATCTAGTACATTACCAGAACACCATGGGCTGGAAAAAATTATAATCTACAAATGGAAAATTGAAATATACTGAAATCTAACCAGGGAGTTGAAGGAACATGTCTCCTGGAATGGCTCCTGTGTTGGCAGAAGTGACTGGGCAGTGATCCCAGAGTGTATTAATCTCCAGTCATGAAGCTAGCACAGGAAGGTCATTTACTTATTAGGAAAATAAAACAGGTTTTATAAACTGGAGTCTGGTGATCATGAAAGGACTACACTCCCCCCCCAGTTTTGTTCAGGACTGTCCACTGGCTTTAGTTAGGGCAGCAGAACTGCCTACTACAGGGCTAGAGCTTGTCCCCCACCTGGCACAGAAGGGAGTAACGCCTCATCCAGACACCCACTTGTGCACTGGCTCTCTCTGACCACCCAGTCAGGATCACTTGACCCTGTGGCTCCTCTGGACGTTGTATACAATCCTTGGCCTTACAGTATAGTTATGATAGTTTGTGTGTTTGTTTTTTCCTAGTTCAGACTGAAAAAATTTCAGGGCCACGCTGCAGCCCATCAGCAGGTGCTTTTGCAGCACTGAAATAAAAGTATGTGCTACATGCCCAAGATATGAGTGTGGGCTGGTGATGGTGTTTGAGGACAATGCTGAAAAATGCCAGGGAGCAGAAGGTGCCCAATCTCAAGCAGTCTTGCTCTTGGTGCCAGCTGGAATAAGGTTTTTTGCACAAGCTAATTTGTGAACGGTTCCTGGGCATCTGACAGCAGCCCTACTGCACCTAAGTTCACTCATTGGCCTTCTCCACTTAGCAGTTTAGACACAAGCTAACATCATGCCTCTATAGTAAATGAACTAGGACCAAAAGGGAAACTGGAATGCAATCATGCTACTCTTAAATTGCTGGAAAGTTTTCAGTGGTGCTTTTGGCTCAGGTGAGTACCATACCTGCTCTGAAGGTTGCCCTCAGATTGCCAAGCTGGAGCCCAGAAGCCAAGGTAGGCTCATTGTTGAAGCAAGGAATGCTGCCTCTTCCCTCTGTCCTTGCCTTAGACTTACATATCAGAGAGAGAGTTGAAAAAAGAGATGAGAAAGGAAAAAGATATTGTTTTCACTAGATCTGTGTTTTCATTTGCTTCATATTTTAGGAGCCACCAGACAAAAGGTCAAGAGAGGAAGCTACAAATCCTTTTCAAAAGGCAAAGAAAAGAAATGAAGAGCAACAACAGAAAAAAAAAAAGAAAAAGAAAGCCAAAAGGTAATTTTGGAATAAATCCTTAACTTCTAAGCTGAAGACCCAGGCCTTGGATATTGTTAATGAACCATTAGCCCTGCCTTAATCACAACATCTCTTTCTTTTGTTCTCACACCCCACTGCTTTTTCGCAGCCGGAGACACTTGGATTTTCAGAAGTGACAGCGCTCCTCATGAGCATAGTTCATGCTGGTTATAATGGACACATCTGTGCTTACAATGTTTGTCCATCATATCCACTGTTTGCTTTTAGCAGCACGATGAGGAGTGTGTGGCAGCCTTGTGTGTGTGTGCATGTGTGGGAGCAGCAGCAAGAATGCAGAGACTACTTAAAACCCTGCTAAGCCGCTCTGTTTCTCAATACGGTATTTATTGCAACTCACTTTGTAGTCAGATGAATGGAGTATTTTTTTTTAAGGAATTTTCTCCCAGTTGTTTTTACTACAGCATAAATTTGCTGACTCTTTATTAGACAGTAAGAATTCGGACAACCCTTTGTGAGATTTGATCTTCTATTGAAATGTGTGCAGCTTTGCACTGGAAGTAAGCCTTTTGGTTGAATAACAAAAACTTAGACGTTAAGTTCTCCTTACAGCATCGGTTTCCTCTGCGTAAGGCTTTCTCCTGCACTGCTCCTCAAACTGGTTTCCCGTGGCAGTGTCAGTGCTGGTGAATGAAACAGGGCCAGGGCACGGGCCAGGGCACTCGCAGGCAATTGCTGTTAAATTGTTAGCGTGGTCCCTGGCATGGTTTTGGCCTCAGCCAGTAAGCACACTCCTGCACAATGCCTGGCAAGGTCTGGGGAACTGTCGGAGCGATCTGGCATCTGATGTGCTGAGGGTGTGAGTCATGCCATGTCCTCTGGCCCACAGCCAGAGACCGGGTCCTGGCCTGTGTTATTTACTTCAGGAGATGCAATCGCAGTATCCACCTTTTATTTTCCTCTCCTTTTTTTTTTTTCCCCTAGCAACATGTTAGATTACTGTTGTTTTAGGCTCTGATTCTGCACTGAAGGTCACATGAGTGATTCTCTCTGAAGCTTTGGATTATTTCTCACCGGTGTGAGACTGGATTTTTACCACTGACTCTTTGCTTACACTGAGGAAGGTGAGGAAAAACCCTGCAGTACTCTTTGTAAGTCAGAGTGCTTGTTGTCCTTGAAGCTATAGAGAAAATAACCACAAATTCCCATCCAGGGAAAGGCTAAGAAAACCTGAGGTTTTGCTCTCCTTGATTTTTTTTTTTTTTGCTTTCATATTTCTTAAATAATTTTGCTGTTTCCATTCTTTGTTCAGAATTTACATATCAGAATGTGCATTTCATGCTAATTTCTTTTCTTCAAATTAATCCTAAAATTAGTATGTAAGATACAATGTAATGAAAAGTTAGCCCCAAAGCATAGCTAGAATTCATTTGTCCTCTTGTGCATTGTCCTACCATCATTCATTCAGTCTGCGATTGTCCCCTTTTGTATATTGTGTTCTAACAATCCCTTTAGAACAATTCCAGAATGCTTATTAGCCAAAATGGATATTGTTGGATAATATAAAAATTGGATAATATCAAGTTCATTTCCTTGTTGGCTGGATATTCTTGGGTTAGTAATATGTTGGTTTGAAATAATCAATATTTCAAACACAATCTGTTTCTTATGTATTTATTTTTTATTTCATTGAGCCAAACAAGAATAAAGTGAAGCAATAATGCAAATTAATGTTAAAAAGATTCATAATTTACTTTTCCTTAGTGATGCTGATAGCTGGAAGAGCAATGGCAAATATAATTAAGTTGCATAACTCTTCCATTCTATCCTCTTTTTAATTCTCTCATAGTCTTCTTAATTGATCACTATCCATTCCCAATGTTTGTATTCATAGTTTCTGTCTGAAAGTGATTTTTTTTTGTGGAAATCTATGTTAAAAATGTCCCAGCAACTCTTGAGAATAACAAAACTACAAAGCAAAACTCCAAACAATCCCACAAACCCATTATTTTCCCCATAAAAGGAATGACTAAAAAAGGCTGTATTTTATGAACAGCTTTCATTAAAATAGTTTGAGGACGATGGAGAGCAAAATCGTTTGTTGGTATAAATGAGGAAATGTAGATAGGAAAAATGGGCTTGTGGTCATTTTCACATGCAGGAAATTTGACACATAACTTGCCATGGAAGTAGCCTCTTCTGAAAGGAAGAGATGTGGTAAATCTTGGCTGCGTTTTGACCAGAATGTGAATCTTTGCCAGCTAAGCTCTGTACACATGGAGTAGGTTTCTTGTATATATCTATGACCTACACTCAGTGAACAGGTGATCTAACTGTGCAGTGAGTGAGAAACATTTTGGAAATTTGTGCGGGTTAAACTAAAGTTTTGCCTTCACAAAACTCTTAAGTTAATCAAGGCTTTGACACCCAGAGTATCCAACATGACTAAAACTTATATCTGAAAAGAATGGATCGCTGCATTTCAGTGGGTCACATTTTAGATCTTTCAGATCTAAATAATTACTGCATAGATTTTGCACATAATCCAAGAACAGAAATTTAGGTTATATCTTGTTGTAGTGTTTTATACTAATAGATATAAATGACCATCATTTTTACTTGGTACAACTCTTAATCCCAAACACTACTTTTGAGACAAGATCTACATGAAATCTCAGTGCTTTTTTGGCTGATAGATCATTATGTATGGTCACAATACATTTTACTCAGCACCACTAGTACAATTTTCCACTTCTCCTACCTTTTTCTGCTTTACTTAACATTTGGGTATTTATTGACATCTGGGTTCAATTTGACTGAATATGTAATTGTAAATACAGTGCAAATAATCAGATCTCCTTTTTGAAAAGAATGTAAGCAAGCAAACCAAATAGTTTGATTTTGCCCCAAATACAATCTCAGCATCACTTATTTTAGGAGAGCTGTTCCTGTGTTTGTGTTTCTATCAGTGAGCAGAATTGTAATGGTTGTCTGCAGAAGGAAATGAGCAGAGTTAATCCCAGAAGTAGATTGTAGGCTTTACTAATCACCTGTCATCTAAGGACTATTGCAGTAAAGAGATTTGGAAGAGGAGTTGAGCAGTGCCTCACAGAAACCTGACTTCTGACCCATCAACATTACTGATGGTGAAATCCTTTACATTTGATTTTAGCCATTCAAAGGTTAGGCATCTACTTTAAACCAGTTACTGAGGTTCATTCTGTAGGCAGTGAGAAAAATACCAGTCCTTTTGGATGGTGATGCATCCTAGCTTTCAGGTGGTGGTTGTGATGGTGGTGATACAGGATAAGCTGTCCTTTGAAGGTGCTTTACTCATTCATTGAGATTTGGAGAGCTCTTCATGCATTGCTGCAGGCACCTAACTTTTAAACTGCAAAGTCAGGCAAGACAAATCCCAGAGCAATTTCTCTATCATCAACAACAGTCAGATGTAACATATTGCTCAAATCCAGCAGTTTATTAAATGATCCTTTTTCAATGACAATAATAGTAGGACTTGGCTATGCCACTTAAGAGTGACTGTGATAGGAGAAGGGAGGAGTGAAGAAGCTGTATTCTCTGAGCGAAGAAGCTCAGTATTCTGTGAATAATGAGTCTCAGAAAGTCTTTTCTTCTTGTTTCTGCCTCATTCCAGATGGAAATAGCTGAAGTCTGGGATGTCCTGTTAGTGCTATTTATTGTACACATAAAAATACCCTAGTTGGCACAGTCTTGTGCTGTGATATTCCTGGGTGGGAGTGGTAACCCACTTATAAACACCTTTAATTTCCTCATAGCTATAAACCAGAGGTCACCTTATGATATTTTATAACTTTAGGAATATTACCTTTTAAAACCTGTTAGGTTTTATCTTTGCTCTCACATTCACTCTCTTAGCCAGTGCTATATCAGTTAAGAACTATGTTTTTGCTTTTAATTCTGGAAATAATATTTTCAGCTGATGTAGATATGTTTAATCCCACACAAGATCTTTCTCTTGCATATATATATATTTTTTTCTAACTAATTTTCACTTTCTTTTAAATATACGCCATGCTAGATATGAAAACGGAAGTCATTATGAATTGGTAAGCACACACATAATAAGAAGGTGTGAAAAAGAAACTTTTTCATGGCTCTGGAACCAGCAATTGCAATGTGTCACATGAGACCACCCCAGAACAAGTAAGAAATTAGAAATGTTGAAAGGTGTTGAACATCCAATTTTCACAGCAGATTGGCACAAAGTTGTTTAGCACAGATGTTTCTTTAATTGTGATACACTGGGAAAATTCTCAGTGTTCCAACTTCAATGGCTCCCAGACTCCTGCTTTCACCTGTGTGTTTTCCTGATCTACTCTTAATACACTGGCTTGTAATGTGAACCATGTGGTAACCTCTGTCTTGCTCAAAAACCTGTTAAAACCCCTCCCTTCCCCCAGCCTTCTCCTAACGTCTTTAGGCTCGTTTTCTCATTTCTATTTTTGTGTTTAAAGGAATTGACAAAATGGAGAAAATAAAGACACCAGGAAGCTCATGGGACTGGAGGTGTACGAGGAAGCTGGTCCAGGTACTTCCAGTTTGGCAGAGGTCAAAAGGTGTCAGCTGCTTTTGAGCAGTGTATACAAGGGTCTTTGAAAAGAAGCACGGTGGTGCTTCTTGCAGCTGGCTGATCTATTTGTGGGGGAAAAAAGGTTGTTTGATGCATTGCCTCTTTTCTTCGGGTTAAGATACTACTTTAAAAAAAAGTTTTTCATGCAAATAAATTTCAACCCATGTATTTTTCTCATGAGCTATTTATTTAGATCAACATTATTATGAGGCCTACTAGCTCTCACACAATACAATGCCTAAGCAGACCTCAATGTGTTTTCCAAAGACTGCTCATTATACACTTGCTGTCAGAGCTTTGCTACTGAACTCATGATTGTGCATATGCGTGTCTGTGAGAATAGATGAGCCTCAACCTCATAACACAGGAAATGTGAGCAAATATTTTTCTAACACTTTTATAAGCATGTAGTAGCCTGTGGGTTCCAGAAATGCATCAATAATTTTTATTACAAAAAAAAGTATGCAAAAATATTGGTAGATAACATAATATACACGAATTCAGCAAATATTGTATTGAAAAAATGAGTAAAAGATTGTTTTCCCTCGAAGTCCTGGTTCAATCAAGACAAGTAAGTTACATATTACTAGGTTTATAGGGGTACTCTCACCTACTGCTTACTATTTTGTTCAGGCAACTCAAAATTTATAATATCCACAGCTAGGGCTTTTTGGAAATTTTCCCACAAAATGTTTTTGCACTGGAAAATTGCTGATTCACCAAAATCAACTTGTTTTACAGAAGAAAACAATTTTTAGTGAAATTGTCTTAAAGGAAAGATACAGAACTCTTTTGATAAGATCAAGCCCATCCACTTTATTATTTTCCAAATTAATAATTTCATTATTTTAAATGCTAATTATTTTAAATTTAGTTTGAGTTATAAAGTCTTGTTAAAATTATTCTTTGGAAGACACACTGAACTGCTCTAGAAAATAATTTCCCACGGAATTTAATTTCATAGGAAGATATTTGAGAGATGGAGAAGTTAGACAGGGACTTTGAGCTATTCAAGCAGGTTTTTTTGTTGGTATCCCTAAAAAGACAAAACTATCCATTGCTAAAATTAGAGTTTTACTATGGAAATGTTCTTATACTGATAACAAGTATTTCAGTACAAGTATTTTTGTATAGGTTAAAGTGTCTCCGACCTAGAGATGGTCAGTTTTACTGTCTTAAAATGGCACAGTTTGAGCTTATAATGTCAGTTAGAAATGGAGTGTCATGTGTATACTCTAGAGCATCAATTGCTCATTTAGAAAACCTTTTGAGCAAGCACAGCTTAAAAAGCAGATTTTTCAAAAGTATGTTAACAAAGTCTACTATGTCATCAGGTTCTTAACAACCATTTAGAATTGGGGATTATGGTTTCTGTGGGTTTGAAAAGAGAGCTGAATTGAATATCGAAGTGGCAACACCAAGGACTGAAGCAACCCCCTTTTTCTAGCTGTTGGTAATGTTAAACTAACACTGAGGCAGAGATGGAAACCATACTGTTTCCGTTCCTGAGAAGCAGGACTGCCTCTCTGGATGCTTCCCACAGCCTGCAGAAGATGGTTAAGCTTTTGGCAGCCCTCCTGGTTCTCACTGACCTTGGGCTAACGCTTCACCAAGGGGTCACCAAACAATAGATTGATCACCCCGAAAGTGTGAGTTTCTCAAGGGTTACACAAACAACCTCCAGTCATTAAAACTAACTATAGAAAAAGTCCAATTCTTCTTTTTTTTTGAAGTCGTTGAGTCACAGTTTGAGAATGGAAAAGTGGACAAATCCAACAAATAAACTCCTTTTAATAAAGAATTTGTTTACTTCTAGTTGTAGATGACAACACAAGTGAAGATGGATGTAAATACCCTCTGTTTGTAGCTATAGAAATTATTATTTTTATCACATTCAAATTAGAGCTGCCTCAAATTAAAACTGCATAATAAATAGAAGCGAGTTGCTTCTACAAATGCTACACTAAACTTGTGTTAGTCTAATGTTGATACATCTGAGTCCTGGCTGAAGGAATGGCCTCACCTGTACTATGAAATAGAATGAAATGCTTTCTAAATGCTTTCTAGCTCAAGAAGGTGTAGATTAAAGCTGGTTGAAATAGCATTGATTTATATGACATTTTGCTGAAAGAAATCCCCTTCTACTGAAGTTCATTTTTTACTTGTCTAGAATGTCAGAGCTTTGACTAGCTTTGCAAGTGTTTAGACAGAAGTTGATGTCACATTTTTAGAGAGACACAATTTCTATCAGAACACAAACTTTGTAGAATTATGGTCCGAAATATTTTCATTCAGAAAAAAATGAAACAAAAAGTATTCCTTTTTTTCATTGAAAATTGTTTTTTTAACAAGAAAATAAACAGATTAAAACCCAGAACATACTGGCAATAGTTTAACTTTTGCAGATTACTAATGTACATCTTTAAAGAAAACCGAGAATGGTCTAAAATCATAATATTGAAAAAATAGAAATTACTCTTACTTTTTTTCAGAGCATTGCATAAAAAAAAATAGATTAGTAAGACCTTATCTGTTGGTTTTTTTTTTTTTTTCCTTTCTTTCCATAATGCAAAATCTAAGGCAGGTGTAAAGAGCTTTCAGAAGACTGTTCTGTGTAGTGGACATATCCAGTGTAAAAAAATGTACACCTGGGCTTCTAGGATCCTGGTGTTCAGCATTCTGTTAAGCAGCCAGATGCAAAGCCTACAGAATGCTTGACACAATTATGAGGGGCCATGGTGGTTTTTAAGCCTTCTGGAACAGTCATCTGTTCCTAAAAAATTACTATGATGTTATAAAATGTTTCCTTTTCTAGCTGGTAATTCTGTGCTGCTGAAAATTTGTGTTAATGCAATTAAACAGTTTTTAGAGTGTCTATCTCCAGTGCTCCAGCTGCCTGTAACAGAAGATACAAATTATAAGTTTAGAGACACTTCTGTTTATGCCAAGGATTGAAAAGGTTCAGTGTCAACATTATAAGGCGGAAGTAAAAGGATGCCCCACTTTCTGCAGCGTTGCCCTCCAAGAGGTATCACAATTGCTTGGGTTTATTTATACTCTGGTATTCAGACAAAGTTTGTAATAACTGGAGATATACTTCCTTTTTAGTCACGTTCTGTAATTATGGCCATCTTTCACTGCAAGGTGTGAAGATGCAACATGTAACATAACGAAGGAGCTCTTAAGCATTCTGGATTTAATTCGTTACTGCTTCATGTCACACAGACAAAAGCTGATACAAAAATTTAAGTGTCTATCTGACTTTTCATAAGTCTTACATATATTTAAAGGGCAAAATAAAGTCTCCAATTTCTGTGAAATAGTAATTCTGACAAGAAGCAATGGGCCTACTGCAGCACTTTGAATGCTTATCTTAGAATTCATATGCTTCATCTTTGAAATTTAGATTCTCTGCCACGTCTTGAAAAGGACCCTTGGGAGCTTGAATAAACAGTTTTGAAGAAAATGCTTTGCTTTAATGATGTTTGTGTTTTCTTTGTAAACTTGAATGGAACCTGGTAACCCATGGAAGACATTTGCAGTTCCAGTGTGTCCATCTACAGCTGAGAGAGAGTAGGTTACGCCGAACTCAACACTTAGCTTGTGACTGATGCTTTCATATACAATTTGGAACTCATAAAAAGCCTAAAAGGTACTTCCTTCTCTCATCCTGAATTGCAGCGGATCTGCTGTTTGCTAAAGGAGTATCTGAAGAGAAATACAAGGGCTTCAGCAAACTTTTGCTGGAGAAGAGCTGAACTATCCTGTACTCTCAGACATTGAGGGAAACGATTAGAAACTTGATACATCAGGATCAAGGGGAAATAACATCAAAACTTTTTTGAGGAGGACTTTTATATCAGCTTATGTGAAGCTGAAAAATATGGAGCAAGCAGAGCTGGATAGACAGCTGGGTTAACAGTAGGTAAGAACTTGCAGCCTGGTGACTTTTGTGAAAATAACAATATTTTTCATTTGTAGACTCCTCATGTAGGCAGCCAATCTTTTCAAGCAAGTGAGATCCCTGCAGAGTGAGATACTTTCATAGGGTGAAGTAATGTGTCTGCATATCGGCTGCCTTTTTCCTTGTTCGTGTATGTCACTTGCTTGCTACCCTGTCTTTCCTGAGCTTTCTGAGCTTTTCTGAGCTATTTTTTGTAATTATGATTGACAGATACTGTAGATGGAATGCGGATGGCGCCAGTTATGGTGCCAAATCAAGAAAAACGCAATCTCATTTTGACTGCAAGTTTATAAGCCAGTTCTGCAGGGAAAGAATAAAAAAAAAAGCTGGGTCTAAACCCCTTAGCTTTATGCTCTGCGCTTGCTCCAGCTTCTGCAATTTGACTTATTTTCACTGTCTCCTTCAATGCTTATAAAAGTAGTGCTCACCTCAGACCTGACCTGCAGCAGCTCTTCCTGCTGCCAACTTGCAGTAAAATTTATTGCCTTGTTTTATCAGATGACATGAAACAATGCCAGCAATTTCTCCAGTGCTATCTATATGTGATCAAACAGCACTGAAGTTATCCACACTGAGCAAAGATACGCTGTTTTCTCTTTGAGATTTTTAATCTATAAAGTCTACTGGAAGCATACTTGTTTGACAAGATGTAAATAACAGATCTTTAAGCCGGAAGCTTGTCAAAAAGAATACTTGACAAGCCAACACTCAAAAATACTGGGAAAAGGAATCTTATTTTATACTACAGAATTTGCAGTATAATTTGATTTAGAGATCAGCCCACTAAAGTTATTTATTTTTCAAAAGGTGTTTTTAATCCATTTGAAAAAAATATGGCTTCTCTCCAACTATGCCTCCCCTCTTCACAAGCACCAGTAGTCAGGATTAAAGAAGTTTAAATAACAACAAACTAAGCTTTGTATCTGTGCCTAGTGTCAACTTGCACTGCTGTACAAAAAGGAAAGTTGATTTTTCTTTTGTTACAGTGCACTTAAACATAATAAAAAAAATAATCTTACAGTATTTACCAGTACCCCTCAAAATTATCCAAGCCACCTTTTTCACAGTTCTTTACACCTAAATTCTTTGATCACTCATGTGATCACTCGTGATCAGAGGGCATATCAACTTTTGCAGTGGAGTGAAGAAATATTCCTATGCTCATGGAAATGGAAGTCAGTAAAGACTCTCTGTGCATCAGTATCCTGCTGATGCAGTGACAGGAATCCAAAAAGAGGACAGCTCTGCTCATGCCTTGCTGTGACCAAGCCTCACTGAAGATGTTTGAGACCTTTTCCTCTCAATGTGGCTCTGCATGAATGCAGTGATCAGCTCTGCAAACTAGCAGGACTGTTACTGCTTCGCACTTTCCCACATCTCCACCAATATGCACAGAACTCTTGCATCTACAATAGGCTATCTTCTACTGTACTTTTACAGTCTTTATTACTGTGGCTTCTGAAAACCTCACACATTTTGCTGTATTTCCCTAACTTCTCAGTTAGGCAGACAATGTTATTAGTCCACTTTACAAACGAGGAACTGAGGCACAGTTCCTGCGCCTGTGGTCACAGAGAAAGTGTAGTCACCTTATGTAACTTGAAACATCTAACTCAGACCCTCTGAGTTGCTCATTTTCTTCTATTGACACAGTGAACAGCAATGCCTAAATAATTTAAATAGTATGCCAGGCTGAATTAAATGCTTCAAATACCTTGCCCCATCTTCAGATTGGCACTCCCTTTCTTAGCTTCTGCCAGGTTAATAAAGCTGTGTCAGCATACAGACCAAATCCTGTACTTGTTCAAAATGCGTAAACCTTGAGTTGCCCTCTTGCAGCCCTTGGCAGGAGATTGCACAACCCCGGTGCCTACAAGTCAACTGATGAATCAGTCTTCATGGATTGCATGCTGTTTTGATATGCGTTGTCTATGTTGCTGTTCACCGTACAGTCTAGGTTTTTGATGATGATGAGCATTATAAAAGAAAAAAATATGAAAAATAAAAGGGATTACAGGCTGCTTCTGTACTCCAGATCAATGGGAGTTTGCATGGAGAGAGAAAACTCCAGCACCGCTACAGTCAATGGGAATTTTGCCTTTGGCTTCAGTGGGGCCAGATTTTCACCTGTAGACTTTCTATGCATTATGTTCTCACTTTCCAAAAGCAGTCTACATTGCTTTTTTTTTTAATTTGGTAGGAAGTATGCTCAAAACTAATTGCAAATCACAGTGCAGTGATTTAGATGTATTGCTCTTCATTTTCATAACTTGGTGTGCTATGTTTATTTTTATGTAAGTTATTTCTTTCTTAATTTTTTCTTTTGCATAGTGGCATTAGTGACTTCTGCAGAGGTTTATAAGCTTACCTTCTTTCAGAAAACTATTTGGAAACAACCATACTTTTATAACTAAAATTTTACTTGCTCCTTCCCCACAAACTGTTGGCAGCTAGGTAAGAGATAAACCATCAAGTGTTATTTATTGAATTGTTATTTTCCATAGTTATATAGGAGGGGTTATTAGGTTAGCTTATTTAAACCCAGCTATGTTGAACAGAATATGCACAGTATAGAAATACATCAAAGTTGTATACCCCATAATATTTGACTTCTATATCAGCATTTTAATTTTGTCTCAATATTTCAGGGATTTTTTATGGTGAAGATGGAGACATCTACATGGAAAAAGCCCAACATCATTAACAATATTCTACCTGGAGAAAGTCTGCCTGATAGAATAAAGTAAGTGAATGGAATGTGACTCTGAATATTATGCCTTTAATACTGTATGAGCATTATTCTTCTCTTTAGTCCTTATGCATTCAAAAATATGCTAGGGGCAAAAATGCCCTTATAAACTCAAAGAGTGGGGCTGGAATTCAATTCATAGCCAGCTAAGGCAGAAAGAGTTTGGAAATTCTCTCTTGCAAGGAGTATTCACATCTATTAGCTGTCTGTGTGGGGGAGAGCACCCTCTGTAGCATTAATCCTGGTCTGTGTACGTGGCACTGCTCTGAACTTTGCCTCTGATCCCCACGCTGCACCAGCCAGCAGAGCTGAGCTGGCATACAGGAGTGGAAATAACTTGTGCCAGATGCAGGACTCTTGCCGATCTGCGCAGAGGGAGCAGGGGCTGCCTTACAACTGAGTCACAGTCCAGTGAGCTGCCGCTGCCACAATGCAAGAGCCTGCTGCATCATGCCCTGTGCTTGTGGTAAAGCCATGGTTGGTTTCTAAATTAGCTGGTGGTGCTCACTGCAGTTTTTCAGGGCATGCCACATGACTTACACCTGTTGGCCCATATGAAAGGAAAAAACAGATAATTTACTATTCACAGATCAGGTAGCTGAAGCTCTTTGGTATTAGCTGCAAAGAAAAACTGCTGGTTGTGGATGTAGAAACCACTAGTACTTGAATATGGAAATAGTTCAGGCTTAATGAAAATAGAAAGGTGATTTCACTTGCATTAGTAAAACTTTGTTGAAGAGCTCTTTAAAAAAAGTGGAGATTAGGGAAAAAGAGTGAGTAGGCAAGAGGATTTTTAATGTTGCTTTTTTTTAATGCCGAGTTTTTATAGGAACAGTTCTGTTAATGGTTTAGTGAATGCTTGTTTGTCTCCATGTGAAGGAAGATGGATGTGTGAAGAGTCACCCAAGTTCCAGAGAGAAACTGAGCAAGACAAATTAGGCCCACCTCAGCCTGACACCTGGGGCACATCCTTATCTAAAGGGGTAAATGGATCAGAATGTTACTGCCCGTTTATTTATTCTCCTTCTGTTTGGAGACTTTCCCTGATTAATTACTCTCTAGTAATTGCTGCTGTTAACTAATGTCAAACCTAATTAACCTGGAGTCCCTTCATCCAGTACCTCCACCATCCTTTTGCAAAGACAAGAAGGTCATCAGCAAGGAGATTCTGAGGATGGCCACACTTTACCCATTCGTTTATTTGCTTTGGGCCTTGTTTGCTATTCCTGCTGCAATGCCTGGCGACAGCTTTCTAGAATTCCCATCAAGTCTAATTGGCCTGCTGAAGCAGCAGTGAACACAAGATTTAAGAAATGTTTTCTTTAAAAACTTCTGGTCCTACAGACACTTTGAGATCAAGTTTCACTCTGCTGAAATCACACACGATTCCCTGTGATTTTCATGAGAAATACTGTAAGAAAGTATTAAAAGAGAAACATGTCTCAGTGGTTTGGAGGGACTGATGGCCAGGGGGGTTGAAAAGTGGGTGGTGGTAACATAGCAAGGCATCTCCAGAATCTTTAAAGGTTGCCAAAATTAACACATACAAGGTATTCAGTATCAAAGTTTTCAATATTTGGCTCCATAAACACAATACTGGTTGCAAAAACAAAGCTAAGGATTTCATGCTGATTACTTAAATAAAAACTGTTTAATTATGAACATTTGGGAAATGAAGTTATGAAGGACTGACCAATATTGCTATGGCTTCCTGGTGTTCATATCAGACTGTGAACACTGTGCCAGCATCTTACTGTGTAGCGCATTGTAGATCCAGCTACGGTAAACAGTTCTAAGGCTCAGCGTGACTCAGGCAGATAGCTCAGTGCAGAAGGAGGTCTATGTCATCACTAAGGCCTATCGCTTTTAGCTTCAATGAGGTGGGGACTTTCCAATCCAATAAAAGCTACCAGCATTGTTTGTGGAGGTGCTGATCAAGCAGGCCAAGTTCCTGTCTTCTTTTTTGATTTTATCTGCTTTTAGGCATTTTCATAGAGTAACACTAAAAGATTTCTTTTAACAATAGGTATAAGTCATGTTAGTATTCAGGAAATACTGGATGACACTTCAGAATGGTCAGAAAGACCAGATTTGTCTGCCTGTTTTTCTGCAGTTACTACTGGCAATTTCTTACCTGGAATCCCACGTCTCTGACTTTCCCTTCTCTCCTGTCCACCCTTCTGACTGATTGCAACCAATTTTTGACTCAATTGCTTTATCTCATCATTTAAAAGTGTCATAGATACAGCTTCCATTTGAAGCTTTGGAAACATAAATGAAAGTTACAATGTAACTATCCTAATAGAGTGATGAGTTGTGCGTTCTCATAAAGACAGTTTAGGGTTACATGCTTTACACTTTAATGTATAGTGGAGCACATACCTAGTCATTCACCACCCATCAGCTGGTGAGATATGGGTATGACTACTATGACAATACGATCACTTGAGGCTCCTGTGCCTACCACCCAGCTATAGAGTATATTTCTGACTCGATTCATCTGATATCAATTCAACTGCCGTGTACCACCTGTTGAGGCTTTTCACTCACAAGTGGGGATAGTAAAAAACCTCATAAAACTACTACACTGAATTGTCTGTCCTGCCATGTTGTATGGGAAGAATAATTGTTTATGAAGTAAAACTTAGAATCATAGAATTGTTTTGTTTGGAAGAGACCTATAAGATCATTGAGTCCAACTGATAACCCAGCATGGCCAAGTCTGCCACTAAACCATGTCCCTCATCACCACTTGTACACCTCTTTTAAATACCTCCAGGGATGGGGACTCCACCACTTCCCTGGGCAGCCTGTTCCAGTGCTTTACAACTGTTTCAGTGAATAAATTTTTCCTAATATCCAACCCAAACCTTCCCCGGTGCAGCTTGAGGCCACTGCTTGTTATGTGGCAGAACAGACTGACTCCCCCCTGCAAGCAGATCAACACACTCACCTAGATTGGTGGTGTCTGCAAACTTGCTGAGGGTGCCCTCAATCGCCTCATACAGATATTGATAAAAATATTAAAAAGAATTGGGCCCAAATCTGAGCCCTAGGGAACACCACTCGTGACAGGTCACCAACTGGATTTAACTCTATTCACCACCACTCTGTGGGCCCAGCCATTCAACCAGTTTTTTATTCAGTGAAGCGTACACCCATCCAAGCAATGAGCAGTCAGTTTCTCCAGAAAAATGCTGTGTGGAACACTGTCATAAGCTTTACTAAAGTCCAGGTAAGCAACATCCACAGCATTTTCCTCATCTACCAAGTGGGTCACCTTGCCATAGAAGGACATCAGGTTAGTCAGGCAGGACCTGCCTTTCATAAACCCGGGCTGTCTGGCTCTGATCACTTAGTCGTCCTGTATGTGCCACATGATGGCACTCAAGATGATCAGGTCTCTAACTTTCCCTGGCACTGAGGTCAGACCAACAGGTCTCTAGTTCCCTGGATTCTCCTTCCAGCCCTTCTTGTAGGTGGGCATCACATTTGCTAAGCCCCAGTCAACTGGGACCTTCTTGTTTAGCCAGAACCACTGGTAAATGATGGAAAGTGGCTTGGTGACCCACTCCCCTCCCCTCCCCTCTCCTTTTCCTGTAGTACAGAACAAACCATATTAGAAAGGAAATATGGGACATTTCGCCAGGTACTATCTGGCTAAGGATCTCAACTTCCAGAGCTCTGAAATTGCCTCTATAATGGCAAGTTAAAAAGTACCTGGAAACATTCCCAGACACTGAAACTCAATTCTGGACTGTTAAACTGTTAGCACAGCCCCTGGCATGGCTTTGCCCCACTCCAGCTAGACCCCTCTCAAGCATTCCTAGACAATATGCAGGAGTTAGTATGGGTGGGGCACCATTCTCAAGAGGTAGTTACTGGGTGGAGTTATAATTTAAGTGAAGAGACCTTAATTATACAAATGTGGCCAAACCATGCCACTTAGCCAGCACAGAAATCTTGGCACTGTTTAGTTTACTAGTACAGATGTTACCTGAAACTTCCAAGACCTGTCCACACATAGAGTCAGTTCTGTTACAGATTAGACTCTGTTCCTCTGGAAAGACTTCTAGCTGGTCTATTGCAAGTGCTTCTGAGAAGCATAAGTAGCTAAATTAAGCATTTTAATCTATATTTACCATTTCTGGCACATCTGAGTGTTTCACAGATACCTCTAACCTACCTGGGTATACAAGATGTAATAAAGCAGGATTATGAACAATGTGAAAGTCATTCATAGATCTAGAATGAGGAGATATCTCTAAGATCATCACCCCCCACCCTTCTTGATACCCCTTTTCATTTTTATTCCACCTATTGTTTTTGGTTGGTTTTATTTTTCTTTCCAAAATGTCACAGGTGAGGTCCAAGCCTGAAGCCTTTGTAGTCATACTGAGCCTACAATTTAAAAGGCCTAAAGCACGTTAAGGAAAAACAATATCTAAGAGCATTTTCCAGCTCTACTTTACCTCTTTAGTAACAGTGTGCAAATGACATGGCTTGTTGCTGTAATTCCCTCACAAATATTCCTCTCCACAGAGCTGAAGCATCTCTAAAAACATGACTCAACTACAGATATTGGTACTAAGTGCTTAGATTTTACACTGATGTAGCTAAGAACAGAAATGTTCCCTAATTATTCATCCTTTTGCTTTTGTGATCAGGTCTTTTCTATGCTAAAAATTACAACATTCCAACACAGATATAGATATATTTATTTTTCTTCCCAACTGTAGTAATACTGACAAACCCTTCATTTTTCTTTAAATGCTTAATCAAAGCAGAAAAAAGTGAGTTAGGATCTTAAAAAATATCTTTACTGTAAGAAGGCTTGCTGCTACATTTCCATGAATTAATCTATACCAAGGAAACTCTTTATGTATAGACAAGAACTAACGTTCATACATACCGAGTAAAGAGAAATCTTCTTGTTGAAGATCAGCAGCTTATTAGACTCAGTCTTAAAATATGTGTGAGGGGATTTGTGAACAGTTTAACATTAAAAATTCTGAACAATGGATTTTATTAGAATGAAGACAGAGCACAGGCAAAGCCTTCTTAAAAGTCTTTGTACTTCCTAACTGCCTTAGGCAGTTTCCTTTATGTAAAGCAAGTTACAGTGGGGTTGGGTTATCCATTGTAGACAAAAGTGCCTATTGTTTTTTCTTTTTTTTTTTTTTTCCTAGAAGGTGTATGTATTTCTACCTCACATGACAGAACCATATCCACATCTTCTGACAGTTTAGGTGTTCAGAAGACCTTTTAAGACCAAAGAAGAAGACATGTTAATGCTAGTAGGTTTGGCTCAGGATTCTACTTTTGCATAGGAAAGCTCAACTGATTACATTACTTTAGCTACTGTAGCTATAAATACTACAGTATAATATTGGAAATACTGTATAATGCTTATTTTTGTTGCTCCTAAGATCATATAGAATCATAGAATGTATTGGGTTGGAAGGGACCTCTAAAGGCCATCTAGTCCAACCCCCCTACAATAAGCAGGGA